>LOND01001667.1:58149-76425 GCA_014220965.1 Paragonimus kellicotti | reverse complement strand
GAAGTATTCAGAAACCAATGTATAACACATGATTGTAGTCAAAATGCTTTCCAATAGAAATTGAAAATATGCTCCTGGATGCAACAGCTTTGGAAGTACAATAACACAACCTCGTCAATGACGCAAATCTAGAGAGTAAGACACAATAGTGCGATTTTCACAAATGGCAGACAAAACCGACCACCTGTGAAAAGTGGCATATGTCGTCCTGTTTCTTTAGCAGCTCACTAATGAAGTTTACCAACAGTTCAGTAAATGTAACAGCGCTTTGTCATCTAATATCTTTCCACCAACATTTTTGTCATCAAGATATCCATAACAATATGAAAACCAGTTGTCAGCATCCATCAGTTGAGGTTGATTTCAATAAACCAGCTTGGAAACGTTCGAATCTTAACATTTTCAAAACCTTACTTGCAGTAAATGTGAAAACGGAAAACCTCCTGCTCAGAACATCGAGGCCGTTTTCTTTGTGTCCTCAATGCTCTTATATAGTTATGAGAAGTTAGTTCTCCGTTTAATTACGGGCTAACAAGATGATTTCTTTTTATAGTGAATCCCACTTCAACAGTATATCAGCGCACGACGAGTTAAGTAGGTAGTCAGGGGTACACATAAAGCCATATATAATATAAAAAGGCCGTTTTGAACAGAGGCGGAATAATTGATGAACGGGGTGTACAACTAATCTCGTTAAACACCGTAAATTGCACCGACACGTAATAATAGCTATGGAGGTTAAGGACTGGCTATGGATTACACCTTGAAAAGTTAGAACCACTGAAAAACCCACCTCCCTCAAAACTCCCAAACATTTCGTGCCTGTATTTTTATTCTGATGGCGTCGATTGTGTCCATAACAAGGTAACCGGCCATCAGTCATGCAGTGCTAGAGTACAGTGTAATTAGCCATTGTTTGCAGGACATGCAATCGTCAAAAATCCAACTGGTGTTGGACGAAGATATACAAATGAACGAATTCACTGGGAGATGTCCAATGAGAATGTGTGAATATAACCAATTAGGTTAGTGTTTTTAGCCCTCAGACAGTATCACTGTAGTAGAATCTGAAAAACTTATAAAAAATAATCTGCTCGTTCATTTGTAGCGGGCGACATTAGCCTTGGGGCGGTGTCGATAAGCGGTACGTTTTTGTCGCATATTCAGCCGCACGATATTTCCCATGTGCACATGACTAAAACAATGTATTGCTAATGAGTATCATCAACAACTGAAACCGGTGTAGCAGATAACTAAACGTGGTTCCCCTAGTCATTTTAGATGGACATTTTCCTAACCGAAGTCTTAGATGCCTGAACAGATTCAAACTGTTACGGAGCCGATCAACAGCTCTTCGTTACGCCTAACATGTCATTATTATTACCACAGTAATATTGCGTCAACCTACACCTTTTGAACGGCAAACTGCATATAATTCTTTAGAAGAAAAATCATTAGATGATAGCAAAATGAACAAAAAGTAAAGCTGAATTCCAGCAATTTCACATTCCCAACACCCAAGTGGCCTTAGTGCAGATCATCCAGAACGGCCTTACACTCCTCGCTGCACAACACCCCATCGGGTTGAGTAGAAAGCTCCTCATGATGGAGGAAAAATTTGGCATGCTTCCTCTGAACTTCAGATTGCCGGCCTTTCGAGAGTCGTGATCACCGAAGAATAGTACTGCTACGTGTATTTGATCAGTTCTTTTCTTGAACTAGGAACCACTTGTTTGTTGAAGCTGAATTATTTTGTCACAGCGAATCGAGAATATCCTGATAGGAAGTCAGCATGCCGGATCGCTCAGTCAGGTTGACGTAGAATGTCGTAGTTGTAGGCGGCCAATGAAATGCTCCATCACTGAACCACGATAGCCGTAGATTTCGCAATGGACTTATTGGGTTCGAGCAAAGATTGTAATGCTTGATGGTGCGTGACGACCGTAAACTTTGATCCAAACAGGTACTTGTGCAATCGTCGAACGTCCCGAAATACAGCCATATCTTTTTGTGTCTCCGACCACCCCCGTTCTGTGGCATTGAGCAGACGAGAGATGCAGATGACCGGACACTTCTCCTGTTCCAGCACAGCCCCGATTCCAACTTCAGAAGTATCCGTTGTTAGCATGATGTGCTTGAATGGAGGGAATGTTGTCAGCACAAGACGTTCACTAATGCATTGTATAATGCTGCACACAATGTTGTCATATTCCTCTGTCCATTTCCAAAAGTGCAAGAAATAATGGCTGGACCCTCGTCGTAAAATTTGGAATAAATCTAGAATAGTGCGATAGACACCTCGTAATTGACTCTATGTGTCCTCAGTCCTTTGATGACTCTGTCAGTCAACGGTTTGAAGTGGCTGCGATCCGTCGATAGCTCTTGCATTCATTGTGAAGCCGAGAAATTCCAGTTCCATGGTACTGGAAATGCATTTCGAGAGTTTAGTTGACATGTCCTTTTCGGCAAACCTCTCGAGGGGCCTCAAGAGATTGTGACTGTGCTCCTGCTCGGTCCCGCCGAAGATGATCGCATCGTCTCGGTAAGTCAGAACTCCATCGGTGCCGCTCACTTCGTCGAACGCCTCCTGGAGGATGCCGGAAGACACACGCGGCCCAAATGGCATCAAGCTGTAGTAGAACAGACCCCAGAAATTATTAATGGTTGTCAAGAGCTTAGAGTCAGGGACCACTGGGATCTGCAGCTATACGTCTGATAAGTCAATTTTGAAGAAGTGCTCACTACCGTGCATGACCTTCCTAAAATCCCCTGGCTCCCTTGTGGTCGCCACGTATCTCTGCAATTGTGGATTCAACGCTAACCGTTAGTCACAACAAATTCACTGTTTTCTTCCATCACTTTTCACAACAACCGTATATGAATTTTCCAAGCAGATGAAATTCCTCGGATGACGATGTAGTCCTGTTCCATTTCTTATAGTGCCTTGAACACCTCATCCCGATAACCATTTGGCAACGCATGACGTTTCAGAAGGATTGGACCGTAGACAACCCCTAATTTTGCAGGCTGCATCTTCACGGCAAAATAATTTGCGATCATATAAGTTGAACATCACCCACAATTGATCGCAGCTGTCGCATTCCCATAGACTTTCCAGTCGGCCCCTTTCGAAAAGAAGCACTAGACTCGAGTTTCGCTCTCATTAGAGCTCGTCAGTAGTGCATATCCTTGCCACTGCCGGGACTAGAACTCCGGCCACGCTTTCATGAGGCAACCGTGTTTACCACTGCGCCATTGACCTCACATTAGGCACGACCGAATTATCATATGTGAACGCTCAACCACTTTCGCTTGTGAGTAATGATCAGGTTGCCCGATCGCCTCGAGAGAAGACACAACAACTGCCCTGTAAGCCCCTCAAGTAGGACTTCTGTCTAGTTGAAATAATAGAAATCATTAGCTCGTTGAACGGTGTTTTGTTTACTGTAGTTTGTTACTCCAGCGGATATTCGAACTAAGTGGCCGTCGTGGGGAACCGAAAATTGAATATTCGGAGAACAACCACGCTCGCAGTATCCCATCTGATCACCGTCTTCTGAGTTCCGAAGAGCGACTGTTAACATTATTCAGTGTCCGAACGAGGCACTGTAACATGAGCCAAGAGATAAACTCAACACTGTGATCCATAACACAGTTCCTGATTCACACCAGGACAGTGTCAAACCAACAGAGTCGCTTCAATCAGCCCGCAACGTCAAACAATTAAAAATAAACTTTAAGAATTACCCGTCTTAATCTTTACCAGCGTCGCCCTCATGCTCGCGCCACAGAACCAGGGCTTGAAATCAACATAGGAAGCATGCGTGGGTGTAGTGATTAACAAACTCTTCATCTGGATTGTCGTCAACAACCTACGTCAATTGATGATATGTACGACCCACCCAAAGCTCCCGCATTAATTCGAATTTACCTTGAAACTCCGGTCAGTCTACGCTTCAGCCGATTCTTCACGAATCTTTCCAAAGAATACGCACAACTATTCCCCAAGTGTCTCCGTGCTCCGGCTTTCTCTACCTTTAAACAATAGTTACAATCAAACTCCTTCAATTTTGATGTACTGCAATCTTTCCAATGTGAAATAACCTGACTGTACAAAGTCACAATCCAAAACGAAACCGCAGCCCCAAGTGTACCCAAGTCAATTCTCATCATCACTATAAACCTCGCGACTTCAAATCCTGCATCCCTGACAAAATCCATGCAAGATCATGCACCTCCGATACTTCGTACAATGCTTCACTGGCACCGATAAAATTAGCCGGTCGTTAGTAATTACAATTCACGCACCAGCATCTTCTAATGAGATCTTCCAGTTTTGGTGCCAGATCACCAGAAATCCAAACGGCTAAGTCGATTACGATGAAAGCAGACTTTCTTTCAGGCAGCCTCAAAAGTGTTGCAAAATCGTTCAACGACCGTTGTGTCAACATAAATCCTTGGCTATCCATCATAGTCTGATTCGCGTAGCCCCCGGCAAGTTGTACGGGCAACAATACGAACTCTTCGGTCCTCGACCGTCTTGAACCCAAACGGAAACAACGAACACTATCTTCCCTTGAATCATTCTCGAAGAGTCATCTGCAACGAACCAATTCGAACTCTCGATTGCACGCAAATTCGATCTCTCAGGCCGATATTCACGATCTGGCATGAACCATCAAGAATAGAGTGCGGGAAAGGCCTTCGGAGTAAAACAGAATCGCTACGTCGAAACGGTCCACAGCACGGGAGGTCTCCAGTCATTGATATCCAACCTACGTCTTCTATCAACAATTAACGCTGCAACATATAAACCACAAGGCCCTGATCAGCCTTACATAGTCGTACAGCCTCTGCACATCACATCGTCTCCTGAACATTCTACCGGGTAGCCCATCCTGTAGAATATGTATCCAAAATCAGTTCTCTGGACCTCATCCCGATCTACAGGCCTTATCTCACTCAGATCAATGACATCGATATCGTAGCAGCGGATTTTCATTGCAATCAGTGCAGCGAGGCTATCCGGCCGTTCATTGATTCACTGGTTTAGTCGCGAATGCACATTTCGTGTCTCGACGGACAGCGGTCTGTATCCACGGTTGTGTCTCAGATGGACCTGAGGGAACTCAGTCGAAGTGTTTGGTTCGATAGTATGCTCTGCGGGACAAGATGAAACAGGGTTTTGTTTTGGGTCACTTTCCGGAGTGAAAGGCTCAATAGCATGTGATGTATTCTTCGAGGATCTTGCTCCGATGCAGTGACTCAGTAGTTCGACTCGGCTATCACTTAAGTGCCAATCTACCCCAGGGACGCATTAGATAAGACATCGGCGTCTCATCCTAGTCATTGTTGTGCGCAATATATGTATTGTCTGCAACATCAGTATCACGAGGAAATGTGTGAGTTTTTAAACCGCACAGAGCAAAACGCTGTCGGTCCGGCCAACCGTTGAGCGATTAGAGTGGCGCTTACATGAAGACAGCTATTCAAATATTCTTCCTCTGTATGGGAAAGACAACACTGATGGAACTGTGGGTGCAGTTTTGTTGTATATTCATACGGTCGCGGTGACATGGAAACCTATGGACGTAACTGCTATTTGTCTGGCCCTCCGCATTTCTCTATGAGATAGAAGAACCTGAAACAACGAGGGTCCTCCGGAACAAGGAAGGATACATGTCTGCCTACCACTCTTGGTATGGCAAGACCGACGTAAATGCAGTCATCGGGATACACTCGTGTTCATTTCTTGGAGTCTTATTCGATCATTTCTTTTTGCAATACTGCTTTAATTTTGCTGATCTGTCAAAATGGTTTCAATACAAATGTTTCACAATAAGCGTACACCAAAGTTTCTGCTTCACAACTGTTCAAGTGAATGATATCTCCCCTTCAAAAATGTTCACAGGCTTTTGTCTTGTCAACGCGTACACTGTTTACTTTTGAAGCATGGTTCTCGAATATTACTCTGAACGATGTGTAAAGTGAGAAAACAGTTGAATATTTATTGGTCATCCCACCGAATTGATTGATACCGTCTCGTGCTCACGTGCGGAACACTGTTCTCTTGGGACTGTTAATACGAAGGGGCTACATGGTATCGTAGTATACACATCATAGAGCACCATTCAGAGTACGACGAATGCAAAAAAAATAGCCCGAGAACAAAATTCCACCACGCAAATGAAAACCAGATCGATTATTTGCTAATTATATTTGTCACTTGTGTTGAATTGGGTGAAAAAGTGTTAATTGTCTGCGTTGTCGACTGAGTAATGTTAATTGTAAGAATTATCGGCGTCCAGCAAATCGCACAGTTAACGGTTGCTGAGAGGTCAGTAGGAACAGCAAATTGGATTATTCACGTAAAAAATGCAGAAAGCTCAAATAGATGGAATGGATTTTATATATATGCCCCATACTTGAAGGCTGGGAAGAGGTCTCAGCTGTGGATTTCATGTTCGGGTCCCAAGAATGGTGGCATAACATTAACTTGATGCCAACCAAGTCAGCCAGCTGATCAACGGATGATTTAGATGATTTAGAAAGTACGCTCCTTGAGCGATAAAGAAGCGTAACTAGACTGTGCCGCACAGGGTAGATTTTTATCGAACCAATCGTACTAGACTGCTCGATAAAATCGCACCCATGGCCGTATTTCCGGTCACAGTTTACTACGGACACGCCGCCACTTGACGGCATCAAACATGAACCTTGTGTCGGTCACCCGATCGAGTGTACTTATCACCTTTATCGCTTGGCATGGAGCTACTAACCTTCATGACATGGTCCGTCACTAAACATACACTTTGTGTTCGATTCCATCAGATGAGCACACTAGGAGGACGGCGTTTCACAGCATGGCTACAGTAAGATGATACAAGTGGCGACGTAAAACCGCAAGCTATTAGCATGTTTTCAGTGGGCAGAACAGTCTAC
The DNA here is from genome assembly GCA_014220965.1 of Paragonimus kellicotti. Taxonomy (NCBI): domain Eukaryota; kingdom Metazoa; phylum Platyhelminthes; class Trematoda; order Plagiorchiida; family Troglotrematidae; genus Paragonimus; species Paragonimus kellicotti. Next base: position 69,483 of record LOND01001667.1, on the reverse strand, counting down.
TAGATTTTCCAGTCTTAAGGAGTTTCCGAACCGCGTTACCGGCACAGAAGGCGAAGTTTGCCGGTTAAACTTACATAACAGTATTTCGTGTCTTTTCCAGACATCGAGAGACCAACGTTGCTCCAACTTCAATTAACATTGACAAATCAGATTCAACACTACGGCGCCGTGTAGCTAACCGGCCCCTTAGGATGACAAGTAGTCAGTTTGACATCGTGCGTAGTCATATCACTCTCAAAATCTAGAAGCAGCCATTTGGTATGCACCTCTTAGGCGGTATACGCGATCTGACCGGAGACATGTAAATTGCAAATCGAAATTGTGAGGCACAACCTGGATGTTTGACAAAATGCAACCACAGGAGAACGGACGAATAAGTACCAACCGTGATAACGACAGTGAGCAGGGAGAAGCTTACCTGGCTCAACATAGTTAGTAGCAAACAACTCAAAGCAATAGGTATACATGACATTACGTCATCATACAGTCACAGACCATGAATATTATCTGCTTTCAGATTGGAGAAAGAGATCCAATAGAAACTAAGTGCACAGGTCAAACATACGACATCGTGATTAATTCACTGTCACAAATATCGAATATACAATGGATATCATGCGTCGTGAGCAGCACAGTAATGGCGCCCATAAAATTTCACACATCTCACGATTGGACAGACGGGCCTGCTGCTGAATTTCGCAGGAATTTGCCATTAGCTGTCAACCGTCGTCGTCCTCGGGAAGCTTCTAGATGAGCCTTCGGATTGTTGGCTTCTCCAGTGAAACATTCGTAATCAACTCCGACTTTAATTTGGCTGCGGTGCCACCGGTGTACAGTAACAATGTAAAGGTAGGTGAACCTCACCGTCGACGTGTGATGAAGCTCTCAGCTGGCTGCAGATAATTTCTTCAGAAGCCGACTACATCACTAGCGTCCATCTATTGCAGGAAGGAAAGAAGACTTCTTGATCTAAAAAGACAGCTGGATTGTGTAACGTATCACATTTCGATTGTACAGTAAGGAGTTTCTAGAAAAGCATCCAGAGTATCCAGTGTCCATTACAGTGTTCAAAAAATATTATCCACCACTCCACTGGAACACGGGTGTATCGGTGTTGTAAACAGATGTCAATAGATAATGCTGGTGAGCCAGATTTTCATTTTGATGGCAAAGAACTGCGATCTGTTCCCAGCAGTCGGAAGCTGGATGAGGACGCCCTCGCATCTGAGTTGCATTGACGATGACATGTATAGTCAGGCTACAAATCACGAACACTTCGGTCCATTTGGATTAAGAATCGGTTAGTATCAAGGTATGACGTGTGTTGAGGAACAATCCACAGTGGTCCCCGTACATTCTTCGTCAAGGCATGTAATTCTCAGGCCAGGGAGTTAGGTCTTTAGGTCGTCAGTTCACATTGTGTAAACAGACATCGCAGCGTTGGCCCTAATCCTGAGGTCAGCAACAACCTGCGACCAATAGCACGCCTGGGTTGTAAGAAATTCCATTTCCTCTATTTCTCTGTGGTGTTTGTGGATACCATTTTGCATAATACTACAGAGGAGAGGCAGCATAACCAAACGATCTACCCGATATAGCACACCACCTAGCTGAACCAGGACTTTTTCACGGACGTGAAACAAGCAGGAAGCTTCTTCTCCATTTGTAATTCCCAACCCTATTGTAGTGTTAATATCATCGTCCAATAATACCACGAAGTATCTCTGCGTGGACTGTTACATGATAAAAGACTGAACGGCAGAACCTGGAATACTGTGGTGAAATGTTCACCTAAGGGATTTTCTTGTCTGACCGATGACCAATATCATAGTTCCAAGATGCTAAAGTGATGCATCACTGCTGAATAAATTCGGCTGTTGGCTTGGGCACCACTTTCAAGAATTGGGAATGTACAATAGAACCTGATGGTTAGCGGTAACGTGAAGTCGGAATCCGAATAAGTAACAGCACGGTCTCCGAATCGCCCATCCCTTCGCCAAGACCTTCCTGCTCTACCTGAGAATAACTCTTCACCTTGTTCAGCAGCATGGAAATGCAGACGAACCGGAAAATACCCAGGTCCAGCAGGATCCAGTTTCCAACTTCTGAGACGTCTGCAATCAGCGATGTGCGCACTGACAGCGAGAACGGCATCAACGTCCAACCCGTAGAAAGTTATAGTGGCGAGATCCAGGATGAGGCAGGATTAGTAATGCATGAGGACTCATGGTGACTCATAGACCAGCCCGGTGCCCTGAATAATTTGAATTTGTCAGGGGGGTCAGTATCGAGCCGAGTTTGGTCGACACACCTTGTATACAACGGTGAATCTAAAAAATTCTAATTATTTGAGCTTGAGAATGCATTTTTCAGATTTGGTTCATACACTGAATCTGAAAAAGTAACGGCGCAATGTTGCCAGTTGTTGATCACACAAATTCCTCGTCTTATCGAGTTCACCCTCAGATTTCAACTTCTCCGTTGTCACCTTCGTGCTGCCTGTGTTGTTTGAACAACGTTAGATCATCTGGTGAAGTCTGGATTGCATCAACTTCCGGTTCTTCTCATCTGCGGTGTTTAACGTCACGGAAGCATACCATTGTCTCAGAACTTCCAATCCTAGAATCGTCGGACACATCTCAAATGTCAAGGAACGGGTGTTCGCCACCGTCACGCAGCACCCGTAGTGCGATATTACCAAGCAGCTTCAAATGTAGACCACTTTCGCCATGGACCTCAATACTGTTCTGACTGACATAAGCCCGTAAGTGTATGGGATCCAGGATAGCCAACGGAATAAAGGACCTGCTGATTGCCAAATCAACGAGGAAATCGCATCGCGCTATGAACTGAAACGTAAGGCACTGACGAATGATGTGTTGTCCCTGGGAGATCACCTATAGCAAGACTGATTGGAGTCGTCGTGGGGATGCTTCAATGTGACATTCTTTAAGAAGTGATTCGATCTAATTGACACGCTAGGCGGTTTATGGAAGGGCTGCATGGACCGATCCATATTCGCCACCGTCACAGTCCATCTGTTGAAAAATCCCACGGGAATCTGAGAACGACAAAACTTGTTTCGTGAGAACGACAAAGTAGCGAACAAGGCTTGTTTTCCGTGTTTGATCATCAGGCTAATTACAACACAATAAATATGAAAACAGTAACTGGGGTGAGCCAGAAAAACGGTCAATAGAGGTTGTGGACGGCGTGTTTGTTATCAGTTACGCAATCACTGTTCCAAATCGTGGGCTTGATTGATTGTGGGCCAGGGGAGATTAAGTGTCCGCACGAACTTCTTCTGTGCACAGAGGTCAGGGTTACGCAATCGGATACTAATGGCCTCGGCAACGGTCAACATTCGAAATCTCACCATTTTTGATCGATTCCTTGGCACTCGGTAGACAATCTGGAAAGCGTCTTTCTTACTGACAGAATGATTAGAGTCAATCAAATGGGCAACAATCGCGCTTGAAATCGTTCTCACCACACCACTATTCAACCACGCAGGATGATGTTCACACACTCTGTCAGACAATCGCCTTGTAGTACGACCAATGTATGATGCTCGACACGAGCAAACAAATGAGTACACACAACAGCTGGTTGTAGAACAAGGAAGTTTGTCTTTGAGTTGTGACATGATAACGGGTGTTGAACGGAAACTCACGCACAATTGAGCGGCAAAGTAGGTTGATTCGACTGACTTTTTGAGCTTTCTTGAGATAACTTCGGCCATGGGGTCTCCCTTGAAAGGAAGACTAATAAACGCAAGTTTCCTATTCACAGAGGGTGGCTTAAGTTTCATCTCTACCGCCTGCATCGCCTTCTGAATGAAACGCATTGGGTAGCCATTCTGCATGAACACTTCTTGTAGAAAGTCTAGCTCAGCTTGTAAAGTGTCAGGGGTACAGATCTTTAACGCCCTACCCGTCAGACATCGTATGAGGTTTCGCTTTTGATTTAGCGGAACGAAGCTGTCAAAATGAATGTACTGGCCACTCCAAGTTTGTTTTCTGTACACATTCCGTTGGATTGAACCATCTTCTCTTCTTACTATGCCAACATCCAAGAAATTTATTTGACCATTGTTATCTGACTCCTTGGTGAATTTAATACTGCTGTGGGCTGAGTTAAAAGCTGTCATAACTCTGTTCATGTTAGAATTCTCGTTGATGACGCAAAAAATATCATCAACATAGCGTTTATAAAATGCAAATTGTTTCATCAGAAACCTCCGCAGCAAATTAGCCTTGTTAATACCATCAACCGACCCTTCAAGTTCACCGCCAGTTTGTCACCAAAATTGGGAGGCACAATTTGTTTCCGTAACTGTAAAACAAGAGTATTTTGAGACGCATTTGAGTCATGCACGATGCGCCGAACTCCATCCCTTCTGTCTATGGAACTTCGGACCAGGATCTCGAAGGTACAAGATTTTCCAACAGGAACTGGAGGTCTCGTCCGCTAACAAATAGGGGGTTATCTAGTTCGTTGTCCGTTAATCTCAGTTGAGCATCAGGGGCTATGCAACCTAGTAGTGTTTTTGAAGTGATGGACCCTCTGATTCCTGTGTCCATAATCAATTCATATTCACATCCTGTCTTGAAATTGAGGCACCGATGAATGACCTGCTGAGCCTTGGAATTCAATTCCGACGTGTAAACAGAAGTGGACGGCTCTACAGCATTTATCTCTTTAACTTGGTTCAGGTGGCATTTCTGGCCCCTGCATACCTTCTTACGGTAACCACGTTTACCACATAGCTGAAGGCGTCACAGAGTCGGCAAGGTGTAACTTACTGCAGGAGAAAATACTGCTCATTTTCTTTGGGTCGGGATTGATGACTAGCACTGAAAGAAACCGTGGAAACGTGTCCATCGATTGACTTCTCGTAGGAGTTTATACCTTGGTCTTCTGGAACAGTATGACGGTTGAATCAGCAATAGTGGCATTCACACCATCCTCTTGTTCTCAGATGTTCCAGATTTCATGGAAAGCCATATCTTGTTTGACCAGCAATCTCCGCTGAATATCTGCACCATTGACACCAGCAGCCAGACGATCAAGTACATGATCCTCCAGTTTGTCACCAAAATTGCGACCGGTAGCTAGCTTTTGTATTTACAGACAGAACTCACGGAAGCTGGTGCTCATTGAACGCATGAGTAAATCAAACTTCGCACGTTCCGTGGCCTGGAAACTGACGACCAGCACGTACTTTGGCAGTAATTTCTTCGATTTGTCGAATGACCATGAGGCTGGGGCGTTCGGGCAGGCTAAATCATTCAAAAATGTATGCAACTCGCTACCATCATCGGTGATTAGGAATACCGGTTGGGTTACCTTCCCCACGCCTCGATAAATACTTCACCTTTCGACCTATTCCTTGATTTTGTCCAGACCACCATGAAGGTCTAAGTGAACAATTGTAACGGCCCCAGTATGCAAGACTAGTTTGTAATGCTCTGAATTAAGGACCTCGAATGGCCCTAGGAATCGAACCTGACTTCGAACCTCCCGCGTAAGTAGTAAAACCACGGACCAGTTGCAGTGAGAGGTTACTAGTAGGTGTACATCAGTAGTAAAGAAACTAGTCTGCTATTGGCTGATATCAATAGAACATAGTGTCACAAGCTATGATCTGACTGATCCAACAGAAAACGAAGAACCCGGAGAATAGTGGGCAATCTAACAATGAAACCATTTGTTAAATCTATGTTTTAGCTTAAGACGGTATTGGATTCATCCGATGCCAGCGTGTCTTTCGTGTTGGAGTTCGGAGAGGGGGAAATCGGATAGGTTCTCCTCAAATTGTTTCACCAATAGTACACGATACACGGGAAGCATCCTGTTTTCTAGTAATTTTAGGAACTGTCTTATTGGAGCTATGATTTGCCTCCTAGTGCAGATGAAGTGAAGCGATTAGTTGACCACCAAGATAATTTGATTTGCTCGCCTGCACCATTTACCCAGTCACGCCAAACCGTGCCTCGCAGATTGCTAACCCATTTATTCGGGCCGATTCTGTAGCTAATTCGAGTTACGACTTGGTCGTGCACCCGGCTTGCTCACATCCATCAGCTCAGCTGGCCTGACGCAACAACTAGCCTACGAAACGGTGTATCATGCATTCGGGTGCCACACCAAACGGAGCCGGGTCCAACCGACCTTGAGTTTAACCGGACACACTGACTAGGGTAGCCTAGCTGTTTCGACAGCCCAACACCCAATCAACTGTTTGCACCACGCTGCCGAGCCAGATGCAAGTTGCCTATCGAGTGAGAAAGCGGACTGTCTGCTGTGTGCATACACACACCTCGGACGCACCGACATGTGGAAGTCGTCGTGCGTACTTCGTTCATTCAGGGTGTTACGCGAGGTGAGCCCAGTGTGTTCAGCTCGTATCTCTAGCTAGTGCAGTTGTCTTTTTCTACAGGGTTTTGTCGGCCTACCTGTACGTCGTCAGACAAAAAGATAGACAGTAGTTAGCATCAGCTGACCCGTTCGGAACAGACGTGAAACCAGCACGATAGTCACCGTACTTATACGCAGATGCATTGAATGGACATCTATTCATTCAGCAAATAGAACAATTAGTTGCTAATGTCCTCACGATACCAATCAATTGAATGAAGTCTGCTGAACAACATTCATTTAGTCAATAATTCACCAGACCCAGCACACTTCCATTAAGCCCAGTATTCTAACTGGGAAGAAAGAAAAATTCGGCAAACCACTGGATTTGAGAAGCAAGCAAATTAACAGTTTGGGCAACAATACCCTTGAGTGCATTCAGTACTGTGGGTGAGACGAGGATCACAGGCGGAATGTTGACGGCGGATATCCGTTAGAAACCAGACTACCCAATCACAGGGGCTTCGTGAGATGTCAATCCAAAGTACATTTTCGAAATAACCTTGGCAGAATTTCCGGAAATGAAACAACTACAAGTGCTTTTGGATTTGAGATGAACGCTTCCGAAAACGTGACAAAATACAAAATAACAGCACACTACTGAACTTAGCAACAGTATACAGAGCAATGGGTGCAACTTCACACTTTGATCTCTGTACCACTGACCAAACCCGATAGGCGGCGAATATCTAAAGCAATGAATCTCCAATTTCTCTAGCCTATTCCTACGTAAAACTGCCTCCTCAATTTCCTGAAAGCAAAAGCATTGCCCTTAACTCAGCACGCAGCACGTGAACACAAGGATCACAACAAAATAACTAAGCACATGATTTTAAAAAAATTCGCGAGTTACTCAGGCTTTTGTGAATTAATGTGGCAGTCGAGTTGGGCGCAACCATATCACCTCACCGGAATTAAACTGATAAACAATGAAAGCATTGCCAGACCACATTGGCGTACCACCCAACCCAATGCCGCACTACCGTCCATTGTGGGAGGCATAAGATTGAAACCTATCTTAGTTGTGCTCCCAACGGCAACGAAATCGTTCTAGCCGTTCATCGAATCATCTTCTCTTTTGCTATTCCCATCAGTAACCTACTAGCCACCACCTGACATATCTGCACTAGCCAAAGACGAAAATAGATACGGTAGATGAACATTCATTTTCACCACTTTCACGGCATGATGAAGAGCTTTCAAAATGTTGTATCCCAGAGACTGTGCACAAACGCCATAAGGATAGTAGTCTAAATTCCGGCATCTGTTAGAGATGGAAAGCTCCCACCAACGTGATAGCCGACAAGACGATTCAGGATTCGCCCACTTCCGTCAATCAGCAAAATTCATTTCAAGTATCACCATACATCTACTCCGGTTCCTTCGAATAAGTGAAGATGTCTATGTTTATCTATTTGAACAGTCCCATATGGAAGGTCTTCAGACAAACAAAACAATTATACCGAAACGATTGAGAGCAGACAAACAAGTGGAGTAGAACAAGCCCCGGTCTTGCAAACAAGATTAACCAATTTCCCCGCACATAAACTAGACTATGCTTGGGATGTTCGCTATATATGGGTCTGTTTGTACACGAAAACATGGAAAAAGATACAACGATAGACAGAACTGATTATAATCAAAAACTGTTTCCTGTGGTGCTAACGACACAATTCGTACTGGTACACAGTATGTACATGATTGGGAAGAAATCAAAAAGAAAAAAGCAAAAGCAGCCGTAGAAAAGAGAAGAGACAAAGGACAGATAAGTTGCCGTACAGGCTGGCACAACACCGACTTAGTGTGTAAATCCCTCAGGCAACAGAAACTGTGTAATGCACAAGTCTGCAGTCCTTCTGACCGCAGAAAACTGGTTACACGTGAAGCAAGTGGCAACGATATTCATCAGCTTAGCCAGAAAACAGCCGAGTGGAAAGCATCAGACAGAGTGAAACAACTGATATTGTCCCACCGGCAGCGTCCCATGAAACATACGCTGTGAGATTACGAAAAAAACGATAAGGCTAATAACGACCGAGAAGAATAAATAAAGGGAAAGCATTTGGAAGTAAGCAGAGTGTCGTCTGGTTGATGCACCTCGCATGGCGTCGTGCGTTGGATGCAAGAAAGAGGCAAAAAACAGATACAGACAAAAAAAACATATTGCTACAAATCGAAGTTCTGTACAAGTGCGCGATCAAATAAATAAAAGCACAGGTAGCGGGAAATAGTAAATACTATGTACACGATTCGACTGTTTTCGCCCAGATACCAAAAAAATCGTTGCCGGTGTTTGAGTAACAAGCGTTCTGGCTGGTTGAAAGCGGAAAGAGTGAGATGAACTTAGACAAAAGTGTCATTAGCTGCTAGGTTTCAACCAGCGGAAAGGAACAGATAGGTCAGTGTGTATACATAATCACACGCCCATCAATAAAAGATAACTCGGTGGCAAAGAGGACGATAACGTTTACAACAGCAGCAACATACTGTTGAGGAATATATACACAGTAAGGTAGAAAGTAAAGAAATAAATTAAGAGAAGAGTCACACTATTGGGATGCTTGCTGTTGTGCCTGTTGGAGGGCATGCTGTTGCTGTTGATGATGGGCTGCTTGTTGTTGTTGTTGTTGCTGCTGCTGCTGCTGTTGGTGGTGATGATGATAAGCAGCCATTAGGCCGGCTTGATGTTGCACCTGCTGCTGATATTGCTGTTGTTGTTGCTGCTGTTGATCCTGATGGTGATGTTGTAGCGTCATTGTAGTGACCGCAGATCCTGTATTGGCTACCGAGTTTGAATTATGAGCCCCAGCCACAGCAGCAGCTGCCGCTGCTGCATTATTTGCGGCAGCGAGCACCAAGCCTGGATGATGTTGTTGGTACAGCGCCGCAGCTAACTGATAGCAACTGTTCATGGCAGTCGCAGAATCCGGTTGTGCACTCATCATCACCTGTGTGGTGGGCTGTTGACGTAATGCGTCTTCCTGTGAAGAATTGAGGAAAACAGACGCGGAATTCGGACCAATAAGGCTGGTTCCAGACCCGTTTCCTGAGCCGGACGTCATAAATACATTGGTAGCGTTTGCTGCAGCGGCTACCAGACGCTGCTGTTGTTGCTGCTGGAATAACAATTGCTGTTGCTGCTGTTGTTGCTGTGCATAATGTTGAGCTACATCTGGGTAACCAGCTACAACCTGTAGACCGGTCGCGGCTGCAAGAGCCGATGCTGATAAGGTATTTCCGTTTAGATTGCTCGACGTAGTGCAGACGGTACTGGCCTGCTGTTGTGCTGCCGCAGCTGCAGCCGCAGCGGCGGCTTGGGCCTGCGCAGCTGCTGCCAAAGCAAAACCTGTTGGATCTGCGGAAGAGGCCAAAATCAAACCAGCTGCCATGCTTCCATCCTGGGGATGGCAGAAAAAACCAGCGGGAGCCGCCGTAGCTGAAGCAGCGGAAGGAAATAGGAAGCTATGGGCAGCAGCATGTTGACGAGCAGCAAGCGCAGCAGCAGCTGCAGCTTGCTGTTGTTGTTGAAGTTGTTGATTGGCTTGCTGATGTAAATGGAACTGATGAGCAGCTGTGGCGGCAGCGGCAGCAGCCGCATGAGTCGTTCCAGCCTGAATAGTACCGTTCATGCTCAGATGCTGACCAGTCTGTTGATTCGAAACGGCAACCAGTTGAGTGCCAGCCGCAGCAGCGGCGGCAGCGTAGCTCGCTTGTTGCTGTTGTAGCAGTTGCTGATGGTGTTGGGCTACAGCTGCTTGTTGTTGTTGCTGCTGTTGAAGTTGTTGTAGCTGTTGCTGCTGGGTGCTGGCCGAATGGAATCCAACCATTTGTGGAAACATGGCTTGACTTGCCTGAATAGAGCAGAAAAAAGGTTGAGGACAAGAACGAAAAGCAATAGCAACAATTTTGAATGCAGCCATAATGTATACGATACTGTGAGCAGTTGTGTTGAACACATGAAGTAGTGGATGCAAGCAAAAGGAAATTTTCACAGTCACTCGTTACGATCCGAGACAGAGAAATCTCACTTTGTCAGTTAACGTAAAAAAAATTATTAGCACTTGGTGGGAAAGAAGTGTTCAATCGTTCCGTGAGAGGTGCGCAATGTTGTTCGGTCAAATAAACTTCGACATGGCTTTGTAACTGAGCCGATAAAACATGTGATGGATCTGTTGGATAGGATCTGGCTGAAACTCATTTGTTTCGCAACAAAAAACAAAAATATCATAATAACATAATGGCAATGTTCAGCAGCAGCTCTAGCGGATTATATCGTTAACTATACGAAAAATCCATGGGAGCAGCCTACATTCTGGATAAGCTGGAGTACCACGTGCGGCGCATGGAGTTAGGTGGGTAAGCAGGTCTGACGGTAAGGGACTTCCTAGCGCCCAACATGGCTTCCTATCTCAGGTGGTAGAGAGCATGCTGCGAGAAATCTAGTTCTTGTCATTGGTTCAATAGCAGCCTCATTTTTTCAAAAACGGATGCTTTTTAACGCCACAGAAATTTCACACCAGATTTTAGTAACTGAGATTGCAGAATACACCCTCAGCTGTTGCTCCTCCTCCAATTTGGTCACAGTGACACTTATCCCTTGAGTAAAGTGGGTAGGTGTCGCCTGCCTGGATGGGGTCCTCGTGATCACTCAAACCGCTGGTTAGAGACGCTATCCGAGATGGCGGCGTGTCGCAGTCAATGGCGTACCTGCATCCATACCATTTCTAGTTCTTTCTTAGACTTCTATTAATTTTCAACCTTCTTAGTAACGTTTTCTTCTAGGATATTCCACGTCACTGTTGAGGTGAGCGGCAGCCCGAGCCACAGTACCTTTTGGTCAGGCTCATGGCTGTTATGATGATGATGATGATGATACGTTTTAGCACCTTCCTACGTAACATAGTGTTCATGACA
>LOND01001667.1:32225-46002 GCA_014220965.1 Paragonimus kellicotti | reverse complement strand
TTGTGAGCAGTCCTTGCAAGTTATTATATATACACAATTAACAATTCTCTTAAAAGACGACGGATTCTTCAAGATACATCAAGACTTTGTACAAAGTCGTCTTCCCTCGAGATACAATCCTGATGCCTACTTCGTCCAAAATCCTACGAACAGCCTGTGACGTCCCTTCACTGAATGAACTAACAACAGTGCTTTTACAAATCTTTGGTGTCGTTGATACTGGAGTAAGCGCCCGTCCTATGACTTCCTTTTAAGAAACTGCTTAGAGTAACCTCTGTTACTCAGTTGGCCAGGCTCGAACGTCACCTTGTTTTCCAGAGATTAATGTATGTCAACAGGATAACATTGTTTGTACGTACCGCAGGTATGTCGCCAAAATAAAACACGAGTGACGGCGAAACTTTTTTTTAAAATGCGCCCATATGCGGAGGATAATGATCGAGCAGTTGCGACAGTCGAGTTAAATCGGTGACAATGAGCAATCAGTTCAAAGTGGAAAAAAAGTTCACTAACTAAGGCACAGCACTACCTGTGACTGGCAGAGAATCACATGGGTTTGGAAGAGTTGACGGCTGCTCCGATTCGTGTCACCCAGAGGATGGCGACAGTTCTACCAGAGTTTACGGCAAACCGCGCACAATAGCTCAACTTAACAATCAAACATACACGAGCAGTCACAGTGCGGTAGAGAGAGAGGTTGAGGGTACATCCGAAACCAACTGGATGGCATCAACACACTTAAACGAAGGATGCCTACGGAGCGTCGGATGTGTTACGTTCCACATGTCGCATATCCACCACCCTCACACATCCCCTAATCGTCCGATTTCGTCCAGGGTACACATACAACACACGTGAGGATTGATTAAGACACATATAAACACATGAACAGGGCAAGCCTACCGGTTGCAATCGAATCAATCCATACACAAATGTGCAGCGGTTGGTCGTTCGGTCAGTCGAATGGTCGATTAGCTGACGGAGACGCGCACATGCCGGACCGTGATGACCGCGGTTGGAACAGACAACACGACGGCCAATGGCCGCAAATACACGCGAGCATCTGCCAGACTTACAAACAGCACCAAATACACACGCTCCCTACGGTGCCCTGTCGCTTGGGGGCCATACATTGTTCCGTCGCACAAACACATACACACGAAGAAATATAAACGCACATCAAGAACGTGTGCGTGTGTCTGCGAACACAGCCCCGGGTGTCGACACAACCGAACTTTTATCGAACATACGAAGGCAGAATGGTGCCAAATGAACGTGTACGAGCAAGCAGCCCAGAGACGGGTAAAGTGTGCAGCTACAGTTTGATACTCGAAGCGGGGAGGCACACGATGTTGTGCATAGGTACAGAAGAGCGAGGTGCGTACACCGACATGAATGTAGGGGTAGAATCAAAAGGATGGATAAATAACACGGGAAGAAAACAAATAACACTCAGAAGAATAACGAGTTTGGGGACCCCTGAGGTCAACTTCGGGTTTTAAAACCTTGGACTAGTCGGCAGTAAGATGAGCACCAACAGCATCAACAGTTGGGATTGATGCATAGTTGTCATAAAATCACGAGACAATAAAGTTCCAATTTAGAGAAAAGGAATGTATTTCAGAAAACCCGAATGTCCAAACTCAATCAATTAGCAGTAAGATGCTTACACCAAGCAAATAAACAGGGGTAGGGCGGTATCCACAAAGCGGCTTCTCATGCTTATCCCTAAGCGCCTTATCCAATGACCCCATTTCCCATAGAATGTGTTCAAACGAGGGCAACATTCGTGCGACTGAATCTGACAAGTCACAGCGTGTCAGAAATGAGGTGGTCAACTTAGAAAACAGGTTCAACTTGTAAAAGCATAACTACTGTTTGTTGTTTTTGCTTCGCTTTGCAACTGCAACTTTTGTTCACAGTCAATATTGTGTCAATCAGACGCGACCTGTATAAACAATGCTCAATGTGATAAAGCATAAAGTGGTAGCGTACACACATGGCCAAACAATGTCCATCAGTCAGTCTATTCTCAAAAACTAAGCGATTAAACTCCTCGGACTCATCACCAAAAACTCGCTTCCAAGCCCAATCGTTATTCACCCGTAAGTGCGATTCGATGCGAAAATTTGAAAGTAGATATCAGTGGTCGGTATTCAGCTTTCTTCGCTCCGAATGAACGTATTTCGTAGCCAGTAGCTTTCTATCAGAGTGACCGAAAGATAATAAGTAGATTCAAACAGTTTAAATTAAGTTACAATAGCAGTTCACATACCGCAAGATATATGTGGGCATGTGACCTGCAAAGTAGCATACGAACCAGCCAAACCTAGACAGGAACAGTTTCTACAACCGGATTCAAACTAACGGTCGCGCAACCGCCAACCGGACGTTATTATCGCTGAGCCATTGCAAGATTTTCAGGCACGTTGGAAATTAAAGGCACAACCAAGTCAGGTGACGCGGAAGCACAGTTAACTCCCATAACAAATTGACGAGTGAAACTGATCATCCGAATATTCACCTTCACCATTCTTGAAAGCGGTATCTCAGCGTTTCACAATGACGCTTTCTCATCACATAACTGTCTAAAGTAGAATAAAGCCCGCTTAAAAACGACGGGATGAGGGTGAATTAGAGAAAAGCCTCTGATCTAATTTGGAAGAGACCCAACTGTGAAAAATCTTGGTTTCGGTTGGATTCGAACAAGCAGAAAACCGCACCGTTAAACGCGATAAGCGCTACACCAGCTGACTCTGACCAAATTCAACAGTTCAAAAACGAACAGCCGAATAGTAAATGAGGAATAGACGAGAATTGTAAGACAGCCGGTTTGTTTGCCTTAGTAATAAGTCTCACTTCATAAACAACCTAGTCAAACAACAACAAAACAATGACGTTCATGTTGTTGAACCCTATCAAGTACCAGCTATCTTAACGACTACAGCCGCCGACGCTTAAACTTCTGTGGACCTCTGCCTGAAGGGCGACCACGACTAACACTAACTAACCAACTGGTAACAATAATAACACCGCATACCTGGAGAAGTTTTGACTAAATACTTTCCGAGCACAATTTAAAAACTATTGCAATTTGCTAGATGGTCTTAACACAATAGTAACTGAACATATTTTTTGACTAACTCTTAAATGTGAATCCGCATAACCCCTTGTTGGTAAGTAGTACCGCTTAAAATTTCCACGATTTCTTCATGATGGTCTCGAAGTAGTAGGCGCAATGATACTACAACAATCGCCAATCACACTTGCTTATCACATACAAGAGCCAAAATCAGTATTTCGACTTTATTCCCAGCGGTCCTTCGTCCACGGGATCAGTCATCACAACATCATAACAGCCATGAGCCTGACCAAAAGGTACTGTGGCTCGGGCTGCCGCTCACCTCAACAGTGACGTGGAATATCCTAGAAGAAAACGTTACTAAGAAGGTTGAAAATTAATAGAAGTCTAAGCAGAAGAACTAGAAATGGTATGGATGCAGGTACGCCATTGACTGCGACACACCGCCATCTCGGATAGCGTCTCTAACCAGCGGTTTGAGTGATCACGAGGACCCCATCCAGGCAGGCGACACCTACCCACTTTACTCAGTGGAGCAGTCAGGGTCTTCATATTTCGTGACCACGTTGTTGCTTGACCACCATATGGTCTCTGCCGAAGACATGCAGACCATGCTGAACAAGGTGAATGACCGGGCTGGTTTGTATGGAATGCGCTTCGCACCTTCAAAATGCAGTGTTACTTCAAGACTGGGGCATTTCCACTCCTACTTTCTTTATTGCAGGTAATCCGCTTGAGACTGTGGACAGTTTCACATACTTGGGTAGCACTATCTCGTCAGCTTGTAATATTGCTGATGAGATATCAACGAGGATAGCAAAGGCACGAGTTGCCTTTGCCAACCTGCGTCATCTGTGGCGTCGAAAAGACGTTCGATTGTCGCTGAAAGGAAGAGTATATAATGCTTGTGTGCGTTCTGTTTTGCTCTATGGTTCGGAGACGTGGCCTGTTCGCAAGGAAGATATCAACAAGCTTGCTGTATTTGACCATCGTTGTCTCCGCCAGTTAGCCCACATTAAGTGGACTGATCGCGTGAGCAATGCGGCAGTTCGCCGGCGCGTATTCCGGAACGCTCGGGATGCGCGATCAATTGGTCAACTACTCACGTTGCACAGCCTGCGATGGTTAGGTCACGTACTCCGTATGCCAGCTGAGCGTTTACCGTACCGGGCATTATATACTGAGACCACCAACAGTTGGGTGAAACCACATGGTGGTCAAGCGACAACGTGGTCACGAAATATGAGAACCCTGACTGCTCCACTGAGTAAAGTGGGTAGGTGTCGCCTGCCTGGATGGGGTCCTCGTGATCACTCAAACCGCTGGTTAGAGACGCTATCCGAGATGGCAGCGTGTCGCAGTCAATGGCGTACCTGCATCCATACCATTTCTAGTTCTTTCGCTTAGACTTCTATTAATTTTCAACCTTCTTAGTAACGTTTTCTTCTAGGATATTCCACGTCACTGTTGAGGTGAGCGGCAGCCCGAGCCACAGTACCTTTTGGTCAGGCTCATGGCTGATATGATGATGGGATGAGGAGGAACACTGACAGGAACATAAATGCAAATCGCATTCGATACACAAGTGTTTGTCGTAACAATTTTTTATTATTACATATTGTACGTCGTTTGGTTCATTTTTTCACGTACATGACCTTACATAAAGCACCAACCCCATCCTTCTTCGGTAAACCGAAACGATTGCCATCAGAAAACACATGCCTATTCCATGCACTTAAAAGAAGCCGCTTGTTACACTCTAGCTGCCTTAGCGGCGGTGAGAGCTTAGCACCAGTAACTGATTTATTGACAACTTTTCTCAAAAAGTAGCATGCTGAGTAGGATGCTTACCAAAACTCAATATACTAGAACGAACTTGTTGCCGACCGTCCACCATCCGTTAAAAACGTTTCTAGCAACAGTATACGCGTTTTCACTTGAACCAGTGGCGAATGTAAAATTCGAGTCACGATCTAGACGGTATGAGAAGGTGCTTCGCTGAGAAGTTACTCGGCTGACAGAACTATGCCTGAAAGATGAGATTGCTACTCCCGTAAAGTCGGATAAACAAATCATCACACAACGTTCTTTGACGCGGTGCGATGGCTTTCGTCTTGAAAAACTAACTAACTGAACTAAACGGTGTTAAGGTAACATTCAGAGTTAATCATTCCATGGAGACTATCGGACCGATAGCCTTCAGGCAGTCCAGGTTACAGGAGCGAATTATCCCAATCAGCTGCTACCCAGTTACCGTTTTATGGAATAGGCTGTTGAGTCGTGGGCTTAGGTTGATAACCACAGTTATTCTCCCGTCAAAACAGTATACCAGATTTTAAACAACCACGTTGGTTGAAACGAATATTAATCCCAGAATAAACCGAGTCACCCTATGTGCTGTACTCAATAAGGTGGATAAAGAAAAATAAGCTATTGTTGAGTCATTTCCAGCACTTTTTTCCAACTTAGCCCCTCTGTCCCTAACACACCAATTATGTTTACCTGAATCGCGGAAACAAAGTAACAACGGTCGTCATCCAGGAGTCCGCACTATCACTGGTTTTCCCGACGAATACGTTTCAATTGCCTTTAAGCATCTGATAGCTCACGCCTGTTACCGCAGGCTGATGCCTAAGAAGTTAATGGTTGATAACGTGGTCACAGCTGGATGGAGCTACATACAGGTTTTTACCGCACACATTTTACATTCTAGGAGACTGTGGATCATGGCTACGTGCTCAATCGAATCACATGGAGTGTAGTAACAGTGTGAGGCTGTGATTACCAACGATGAAGTCATGACACATGAATTACCATAAAATCAGAAAGCCTTCGATTGTTAATGAAAGAACTCCTCGAATAGAGCATACCACTCACTGATGTCGAAAGACGTTTGGACTGCAGTTCCGTAGTGGCAAAATAAAATCCGTCTGGCATCCGTCTGTCTGACATAAATACCGTAGAGAACAGATAACTAGAAGGACGTTTTGTTTATCAGCTTATAGAGTGCTAGAGGCAATAGTGCACTATTTACTGGATTATTAAAACGAACTGCGATACCTAAAAGACGCAAAATGATTCAGGACAATCAGGAACTGTGAAGACAATCATCACTCGATTGATGCAACTACGTTTCGAACAGTTTTGTTCAATAATAAGCATCACAAACGGTGGTAGATGATGGTATGTGCAACTGTACAACCAGCAATTAGAAATGGTGAGAGACGGCCTGTAGCGTGAAGCTCTTTTTGTACATGTTGACTAAAACTTAAGGAATTAACGACTTTATTTCTAGTTTTCGCTACTGAACATATGTCGTCGACTCAAACATAAAGTGTGACATGAAGTTACATCGAGTGGTGACAAAACTTAGCTATCAGAAACGCTTCTCTATTCGGCACGTTGAATGAACATGAACAGCTGGCAATCCAGAGACACCAGGTGGAATGACCGAGTTCGGATTCGGAAAATCTTTCCTCTTGTTTTAGATCGTTCTCTGCAAACTTTAGACAACTATAGACTTGCTTTACTATTACGCAATATCGAGCTGTTTTGTCCTGTAATGACCATAAGGATAATTTGTTCCAGGTGTATGAACACTTAGTTCGAAACCAATAGATTATTTCATAACGTTAAAGAGCAAAAGAACACAGCTGACCACATGTATGTTCAATGTAAAGCGAATGCAGAGCCCAACAGCGATGGTCATAAGCAGATGGCCAATCAGAAGACGATTAAACAATTAAAGATAAAACCATTAATAAGCCAAAAAAAGGCGAAAGGATTTTTTACTTATAATAACACGACCTTCGGAAACGGGCTTGACCTCAACATAGGTTTGTCTTTTACCCGATTGCATGGCCCATTATCGAGTGTTCCAATATATTTTACGGTCGAAATCATGGCAAATATTCCATTGTTTGATTAAGTTATGGAAATGCCGTTTGTGTCTCTGTTTGTTCAATATTTTGTATGTCACAGGTGTATGATTACGGCTTGTTCGCTGTTGAAGTTAGGCCGGTCGATGAAACTTGGTTGGTGGCCGCTGTATCCCTTAAATCCAAAACACGGTTAGTAAAGCAGCTTGTGTATTGCAACGAGTAGATCAAGCGTGAGCAACTGTCACACACAAACGAAGGTGCAAGACGAACGTAAGAGCATGAACCAACATATGCACCGACCGTCCTGACTAAACGATCACACTGTGATGCGTAACCAGGTCGAACAGTCTATTGTCCCAACAATCAGTTAAATTTGAACAAAGCAGTAAGAAGACGGACAGTGGTAGATGCTAGCATTTCGTATTGCCTCTTCAGTACCAAATAACAATAACCAGGAACATATATATGACACTATTGGGGTGGGGGTGAAGAAATAAAATAGCAAATTAGGTGGAGAACAACAACGCAAAACTATTAGGTCCATGAGAGTCTAAGGCTTACATATAAATGTTTTTGTACAGATCGCGTCCACCGCATTCAGGTAGACATTCCAGCCAGCCACATTCGAAAATAAGTGCTAGATTCGAGTCTCGCTCTTGTTAGAGCTCGAAAGAGGCTACCTGGAAAATCCACCTGAATGCGAAAACTGCGATCAAAGGTGAATGATGTTCAACTTGAAATAGAGATTTTGATTTGATGAGCGAGTTTTAGCTACAACACGACTGGTCGGTAGGAAATGACACGCATACACACACGAAGATTCGACGAAGCGAGCAGTTGGTTGATGCTCGAAGGAACAGAGAACATAAGTATTGGCCCAGACGATCAACACGCATGATGGATTCGGTGTCACAACAGTGGCCTCCAGCGGAAATTTTTTGTATTTATCGCAGCAAGGTTTCCGTTTCAACTGAAGAACATATCTTGATTAACTGAAAAACATTACCCCCGATATTACCAATGTGGCACTGACCCCGAGAATCAAGGCAGACGCACAAAGGTTAATTGGGTCACACTAAACACATCTGACAACCAAAGAATTAAACAGGCCATCGTAACGCCATGAGAAGGCGTGTTCATGTCGTGATCAAATGACGTAGCAGTAAGATATATGGCTAAACAAGCATATTACGCAAGTTAAATGTGTTTGTACTTCAACGCCACTTCGCTGGACACAAGACAAATTTACCCGGCTCCTTTGTGTTTTCACACTGTGCTTGTCATAACCTTAACGCTGACAGCTAGAGTTCTGCATCATTATTTCACTGAAGTGAATGTAAGTTAACACTGAGACAATGGGAAATGTGTAAGCCTTAAACCAACCAAATCATTTTTTGGTAATCTTCAATGGCTCAAACTGTTCGGTAACAATGAATGGTTCCAAGTTCATTAAGACAGAGTGGAAAATGTTCAACATTCGAGTGTTCTAACAACTGTGTGGATAATACTAATAGCTTATCAGCTTTAAATGATCGAGATAACTTTATGGCAATTTCCCAATCCCGGATACGTCATGACTAGATTCGATTGCCCTGTGTGATCAGTTTGTCCGTTGTTTTTCCGGCCTCCAGTAGCGTTCGTGTGTTAAGGGAATCCAACGGATCCACTCATCAGAACAACGTGCACTCTCGATTATAATGAGCGGAAGGTCCTAGCTCACTCGGCTCTACCGCTCGATATGTCAGGTTGTAACCAATTAATTTAAGGGTTGTCTCCTACACTTATGTTGTTCTCATATCCGCTTCTCTAATATGATCACATCCATCCCTTCAAATGCAGTAGGGTAAGGGTTACGCCATCTATGCGCCCCAGTAAACGACTCATTGCAGGTCACCCAATCCCAAAGACGATCAGTCGAATGAACACGAAGACGACGAGCTGGTTGCTTTAGAGGGTAATAAAGATGAAGTGACACATGCTTGAAAGAGAAAAGCGGCGACAAACATAATCAAAGGAAAAGTTGGTAAGAATTGAAGGGTTGAGACCAACTGTACAAAATTTCCGAGCTTCCCGAACCAAACAATGTCAAAAAGACGACTTGATTATTCTGGCCATTAACACAGAGCCACAGCAGAGTTTCTGAGCCAACCGAATGTTACGATTAGACGTAAGCGATGGTCAATTTACATCAATAAGAAATACACAATGAAAAAGGTACGGAAATCCAACTGTTCGAGTGATCAGTCAGTGGCTTACCGGGCAACAATTGAAGGTCTCAGTCTGAGAATATGTTGAATAAATGAAATCTCAAATTCTCGTAATTCAGTCGACCACTGTTTACACCAAAAATGCCAATAAGTATAAACGTCTGCAACCCATGCATCATAAAATAAGTGTCAACTCTCGCGGATGCTGGAAACATCAAAATTCGATGTATGCTGCAGTTAGGAATCTATAATCTAATGAATGGTACATTGGACTGGCAGCACTCACACTCTCCAGTTAGTACTGGATCCAAATATGGCATGAAGTGAACCTGGCTAACAGCGTACCGATCCGAGATTTCTTCGTGGATTAGATTCCCGTTGCAGATAGACCACGTGCCGTCTGTTAAGTAGGTGTCATTGTACGTTCCAACCACCTGACACACACTGTTCGTATATATCCACAACGCACATAGCAACGCTGTAGTCAGCAACATTTTCTAAATGGAGACAGTCACTCCAAGATGATAGATGGGTAGTTCCCACATTGTTATATCAACTGGAGACAGGAAAACCAGGGTCGGTTAGCCGAATTACAAGGAATGGTGGCTAGGCACGAGATTGACAGAGATCTTTGTTCAGCACCAGCACAAGTATTACGTTCAGATAAAACGAACGTCAAAACGTGCAGAAACACTGCTTCCTATTCTACCAGATAGGAGGTTGGTACCAATGTTACTGCTGATAAGAACAGTGTGTGCTGATCGCAAGGACACCTTCATGAGCGTGGTCCGCAGAAGATCTGAAACCTCGTTGAACTTATTCACAACTAGTTTTAGGAGCCTTGACGGAGACGCGCCCGAACATTGATGGTCAGTTTCATCACGGTTGACCATTCAACGGTGGTATAGAGTGGCTGTGATGTACTGAGGACGGAGATGGAAAAAGCCATCTCCTGCAAAGGGCACTTCAAATGCACAACAGTTGACCGTAACAACACACAACCGATCTTTTACTATGCCACGGGATTGGTGAAGCCTCGCCACCGAAAGAAACCACCTCCTTTTGTGATATCCACGGAGCAAGGTAGAAAGTACGCAGGCCCAACTAGAGTTCCTCACACTAAACTCTAGTCATTGCATGAATGGTCGTGGGGTCCCCAAAATCATCGTAATTCTAACAATGATACTGTTCAACTGATAAACTGCTTTTATACAGTAAAACCCAGGACAAACTGAATGATCCAGAAAGCAAATATGTAGTGCACAACCCAGCGACTACGACAATAAAACGAACACGGGTCGAAGCCGGAATCCGGTAAAGACGGTGTGCATACGCAGGTGACGGGCGATGCATACATTATAAACGCTGCGACCAACTGAACAGAACTGCATCATACATGCATGCACACTCGTATCTAAGTAAAGTTGATATGAGAAATCACCTGTCAGTGTGACATCAACGACCACAACGACCTGGACAACCCATCACATAGCATAGTTTGGAGGCAGTGCAGAGTGTATGTATGTATACAAAAGTATGCACAGCTGAACAGTCGACCGAACAAGTAAAGGACTGTTTCATTCAACACACTCCGGAAAAAAGGCGGGGCCGAATACGCTAAATGAAGAGCAAGTCGAGAATGGCTACCAACAGAACAAAGGCTAATGGCACAATGACGGAGTAAAAATCAACGGGTTCCAGTTCAGTATATGTAACGGGAACGCTGGAACGGACGGCCTGACTGTAAATGTCACGCCCTACGGCTGATTAGTCTTGGGTGCTGATATACAAACCACGCACACGCATTTGGGCTATCTTACTCACATCCTCATTCACACACAGAACGTTTGATGTAACTGCCAGTTCGAACAGGGACAACACGTGCTGATTGTCACTAAATAAGCAGCAGTGAAAGTAAACTAGTAATGGTTGATACCTCTGTCTAGGCCTGACTTGTAAAAACCAAGGTTGAATTTTGGAGAAAGATAGTATGTTTACACGACTTTTTTGGGGTTCGCACCGTAGTTTAACTAACTGTCTTTGTTTGAAAGAAAACTCAACCATTCAAAGAAAAGATTCCGGGCCACTGAACTTGATCAGCTAGCAGCTTTTTAAACGTCCCCAGTCATTAACTGTGAGCTAGAAAGCTCCGGTCTGGAGGATGAATGCAATCTACAGGCGATAGCCAAGAAGTAACCGTTGCTTGCCATTCACACCAAGCAAACAGAGCCAAATTCGCGTTTCTAAGATAATGGCAAGGAGTGTGTGATATTACACATAGTTATTTGATATCCTCAAAACAAGGACCGACTATTCAAATCTATTAAATTCCTCAAGGCTGGTCCGGTCGATCCTCGATCCAACTAACATTTCAGTATTACACTTACAAACTTGTTGGTATCAACCAACACGTGCGAATTAACGCAAACACCGATCAAACAAATGAGGTCGGATGTTGGCGTTGTAGAAAAGTGAACTAGTCTGGAACAAAAAGTGATCGTTACCAAGTGACGTACCGGACCTAATAAGTGGGCCGTTTAAACCAGGACAAGATCAACTGCGGTAACCGAGGTTCCAAACCAAAACCGTGTAGTCAGTAATAGGTTTCATTATAACTAAGCTACCGTGGAGTCCTAGATACAAACAAGTGAAGGAATAGGCATGTAACCTCTGTATTCAGTTTCCGGGTCCACCATTTGGTACGTTGCATTAGCACTCTCGTCCGGAGAACACTAACTGCGCCGCAGCAAAGAACACGTGTCGAAATCAATTAAAACTGTCACAAACAGCATGAATAAAAAAAGGATTCATCGACTCATGTGAAACGATCCCTACGAACTGTCAGATAATAAACTGGTTAGGATAAGCTCGAGAGAGATCGTCAGGTGGCTATAATCCAAACCCAAGATATAGGTTATATAAGCACTTTCCGTGGATTAATTTGAATGGGGAGCAACAAAATCGACTTGAATCTCTCTTACAGATTAGGATCCACCTGAGATGCTCGTTGTCATCAGTAATGCAAAATGATCTAGTAGATGGGCAGCTTCAAGGTAAATTCTGCATTTTGCGAGCATAACACAGACGAAACGAACAAACAGGCAATTTTCTAGACCGGAATTTCAACTGCGACCATTTCATATTGAAAAGTTTGGACCGGAAGGAAATAAAATTGTGCTTAGTTGGGTTAATGACTCATAGTGCAAATACAAGTTATCGATCATTTCAGTGGTCAGTTTTAGAGCGACAACTGATGATACTTACTTGCGAGAGAACGCCTTGCCACAAATGCCACAAATGTGCGGCTTCTCTGTGGTGTGAATAGACATGATATGTCGTTTCAGTTTGTCCTCTCGCACAAAACAACGACCGCATGTCTCACAAGTGTGCTTCGGCTCTTCGTGCATGATCCGGTGTTTAATCAGCAGAGCTTTCTGTGGAAAGGTACGGTTGCATGAGGAACAAAGAAATTCGCCCTTGACATCAGCACAATCCCAACTCCGAACAGGATGGACCGTAGTGGATGATAAGTTGTGGTGGATTGGAGTGAGCAGATGCGACTCATCTGTCAGAACACCGCCATTCGGAGACCCGTTGCTGGTCACGGATGGATGAAACTGATATCAAAAGAGCGGAGGTAGCACAGAATGGAAACAAACTTGTACACAAATTGTATTTTACAATGTAAATGATTAAGATGCCATGAGCTACCGTGAAAACAGTGCAACGGTACAAGAGATGGAATCCATGGATTATAGCAATGCCGTTTCCGACAACAATTACAACCACAAACGTGAAGGGTTCTCAGGGATCGTAACGAGAGAGAAGATACTGTTAAAGCTGATACCAATATTTTCAAGTTACAGGATAGTTGTTGCGCAGGATTGCCATCATCAGGTGTTGCAGAGGACGGTGGGAGATGAAGAGATGTTGGTGACTAGTAAGAACAGACGTAAGAGCCTAGTCGATCTTCAGCAGCAAGATAAAACGTGATTCACATTAAATCGAACTGTTGCAGAATGGATAATGAAAATTTAACAAGAGAGCGCTATTACTACAAAATATAACTGTGTTACGTTAATCCAAACGTACCGGTCCGCTTACTTAAGGCGTGCTCATACAAAAAAATGAACCACTTTCATCGTGGATCTCGATATCATCAGGTGAGACCAAATCGTTGTAGCCTCAGTGTTAGTAATGGATAGGTTGCATGTCGATTTCACACAAAAAGGATAAACTGAACCAAGAAAGAAGTATTTCAAGAAAGGTACCACATTCGTAAGTAAGCACGAAAAGTAGCATGTTAAGTTTTGAAAGAGTGGGAAGTGCCCAACCGGCCAACCGTTATATGTCTGATGGACTATATGCGTAAAATTTGAAAACATTTTTCGAAAGTACCGGTGAGTCACAGCTAATAGCGTAACTGCAACCGCGGTATGAGTGATATAACGGGACAGGACACACACCAATTGTACTTCATCACGACATTCGAAACACCAGTGATCAATAATCCAAGGCTCAATAAATGTTTATCATCACTCGGGAGAATCTAACGATATCATATTTAGACAAATGAGTTGTCACTAATTTAAGGTTAATAAGTAACA
>LOND01001667.1:18647-29078 GCA_014220965.1 Paragonimus kellicotti | reverse complement strand
AGTCTCCCACAGATACCAGTTGAACGCTTGGTGTTGATGCAGAGAGGCAGGCTTTCCGTGCTGTCATTCAGACGTTCCACTTCGTGATTTGAATATGAACCGTAGACAGCGGCTCTTTTCGTAGCTTCATCGTGCGACGTAAATGAAACACTCAGATCTAGGATATTTACATGTGGAACACAACTCGGTACATCATGCAACAAAAAAATCAGTGGTTCACACTGATGGTTGACTAGCAATCAACCTTAATTGAAAAGGAATAAAAGAGCTGGAACCCAACTACACATCATCATCTTAGAGAACAGTACATCGATGGTTCGCGCTGGTGCTTAGCTACCACACAACCATGAGGAAACCAGCAAGCCGTAGCCAAGAAGAAAAGAAGGGAAAATGAGGGGACCTAACCACTGAAAGCAACGATGTCTATACTTAAAACATTCAACATCAGAATGCAAACACCCTGCAAATAAACCGAGTTATAAGTGATTATAATCACTGTTAGCGATAAGGTAATCTTAACTACAGGGACAGGAATCTGAAGTTAGATTTGACATCTTATGCCATTCATGAGTTACAGACTTCATACTCATTTGAATAATTGTTCTCGCTTTCATTTGACACCTGAGGTCATAGTTTTGATTGAATACGGCCGCAATTTTTGCTAGTCTCGTCAGATCGAAGGTTGGAATGAATATGTACGTTATTGGTAGACTACTTGTTATGACCCGCTGGTCAACGATAACGAGAAATGTCTAGCGCACGACTATACGAAACACGGACACGTAGCACCGAGCGTAACAATAACCGAAAACCCCAGAAGACCTTGACCTTCAGTCGAGAATGTATTTGCTCTCTAACCAAAGGTAACATTGCAGACCAGCGTCTGCATATATATAGTCTCTGAACAGCCTTGAAGAATCCCACGTTAATTGATGCATTAAAAGGGGATGGACCATATTCTTACCAATATATACCGACTTATCAGTCCACTGTAGCGTAGTATCGTCAATTCTACAAACAAGTTGAACATCACTCAACTCACAACCAATTGCAGCTTTCGTATATCCAAATATTTGTCAGGCAATCCTTCCAAAATGGAACACTAGAATAAAGTTTTGCATTTAGTGAAACTCATCAGTAGTGCATCCTTTCATAAGCCAAAATGGACGAGCGTTTGGATGAGTTCGGTCATTCTTAATGTAAGATCAATCACACAATGGTCAACACGACTGCTTCGTGAAAACGTGATAAAGAGATGCACTACTGACGAGCTATAACACGGACAAAACCAGTCTAGCACTTCCTTTTGCAGGGAGTTGACTTAAAAGTCTGTAGAAATGTGAATGCTGTGATTAAGTGTAGGTGAGGTTCAATTTACATCAACCAAACCCTCCATTTTTTAACAATTCAGTTTACTATGGGGGCTATGTATACATACAAATCAACGTCAATCAGTCACCTTTTCAGTTGGTTAGCTGCCTTGGACTCAGTCTTTACAAGTCCAAAACAAGATTTACAAGCAAAAGTATTCCAACCATAATAGAATCAAATCCGCCTATTTAGCGAATAAGAAACAATATTTGTCTAACATATGCACCCTAATAAATGCATTGGTTATGGTTGTATGGAGACCGATGAATGATCTAGGCGAAACCCACACGTTGGAAGATCCTGCCTCGATGATAAACAAGCTCGCGGAGACCATAAGCACAGCGATCAAGACGAACGCATTAAACATTAACGCCATCAAATACTAGTCAGTGTCATCTGAAGTTACACGTCCAACCAACGCAAGTTACTCCTTGGTGAACAATCGAAACGTAAAATATCATTAATAGGGAAGAATGCCGTGAATTAATAACTTCATACTTTGCAAGTAAATACTGTAGCGACTATAATAAATGATATTTTTGATAGTCGCATTCACCTGTACACTTTTGATGATTTTTTTTTACCTACTTTTGTTTTAGTCAAGCCATCCCTTTTGTAATATCCGTCCCGGGGCTAAAAACACAACTCGCTCCATCACGACATTCGACAGTGATCAATAATTCAAGGCTCAATAAATGTTTATCATCACTCGGGAGAATCTAACGATATCATATTTAGACAAATGAGTTGTCACTAATTTAAGGTTAATAAGTAACATTCAAAAAAAACAGATGACCCTCTCAACGGACTAGTCCTAGAAACAATACGATGGTTCAACAAGGTTCAACCAATTTACGCGGTCTTCAACAAAAGCGTTCTGATCATGTTAACAATAGCCGGTTATTTACTTGACATGGCACCGAATACAGCATCCTCAGCAAAAGCCATCCGAGGTAGCTGAACGCAGGATAATAAAATGCGATTGGAACGTGACGGAATTTCTGGAAATCGTTGATTAAAAAAAGTCAAACACAACTTTCAAATCTGTCAAATTTTTTTGGGGAAATCGATGTGGATGTTTTCCAGTTAACTGTTCTTTAAAAATCTTCGGCTGCCTTCATTTGTTTCCTTCTTATCAACTAACTAATCTACCAACGTCGAGAGTAATGACAGCTCCAGTCAACCCACATGCATACGGCTCAACAGAAATTGGTACCTATATTGGGCTTTCGTCGACAATATAGGCAAGCTAATCGGACCACACTTTTGTAAGCATGTGCGCTAAGAGATCGGATGTTTTCATGTAAGCAATGAGAGATAAAATTAACCGAACAAGAATCACTGATAGACAACTTACATTTTCTGTGACTTGTGAAGTGTAGATCGCGTTTATCAGGCTCATAGACAACTGGTTCAGACTGGATGCACAATTGGTTGACAGAGAGGATGAGGACAAATCTGGATGAATGGGGGCCAAACTCAGGGTAAAAATGCGATCGGTGCCGGTACCCTGAAGTGCGGGATCCACGGTCAATGATGGATCAGGTTTACGATTGCCGGCCAACGCAAAGACTACATCCTCCACAGCAGAAACGGCGGCAGAAACATACTCCGCTTCATCACAAACACCTTCCCCTCCTCCGAGCTCCTCGACCAACGCTCTGCAATGTTCTTCGCCCTCTGGCTTCGGACTGGGATCATCTTCACTCGACGTGATTATGGCGTCGAGCTCGATCGGATTGACATCGGACATACACGCCTCCTCGTTCTTAGGAGTAAGACTCGCCCTAGTCAATTCGAAATCGGGCAACCCGGAAGACGAGTGGCCGTTGGTAAGAAAACCGAGATCGGATGCAAGTCGTACTGTACCACCTAATAAGTCCGTGTCGTCCAAACACTTGGATGTTGAATGCTCATCTGTAGACAAACTCCAACTACCCGACAGATGTTTTGGTTTCAGCAGACCATCATTTGTCATCAGATTATGATTGGAATCCGAGTTCGTTGAAACCGCATTTCCGGAAGACGTAATTTGGTCTTCCAATTTTACTGTTGGTTTTTCTTGAACCTCTGGTACAGAGACCTTTGGAAGAAGTATACGTAACTTCCAGAGGTGGTGGGTCGCGAAGCTCTTGGGCTATGTTCTCAAACGAAGTGACAACAGTGGAACTACAACCTGCACCGTTTGTCACTTTTTCACAATGCGTCGTAATGTTGGAACTAGGAAGAGAGGACTTCGATAACACAAAAGTCAATTCTGCCGTATCTGAGTTGGGGTTCACTTCAAGTGGAACAGTTGCTGAGTCTGAGGTGGTGAACAAGTCAGACTGATCGGCAGTTGAGCATGAAATGACCTGCTCGAAATTTGCGGTTTGACTATCAGGCAACACAGTTCCCAATTCGATTGGCTTTGGAACGATGGTGGATGGTGCAGAGTCAACAAACGATAGCTTGTCAGCAGACCATGAACCGGTGAGCAAACAGGAAGATGTTGATGAAACAGCAGGAATGAAATCAGATACTGCCGTTGGACCCGACGACTTGACCGAATCCGATCGCTCTTGTTCGGTCGGAGTGACAGGTGCAGAAAAGTCTGAAGGAAAAGGAGCTAGCAATTCAGAATGAGAACAGCTTGGTGGAGTGGATGAAAACGGCTTGCTGGCAGAAGTGGAAATTCCGACTGAGGAGGGTTGTGAATGAAACTCAGTGAAGCGAGTTACTTCAGCGTTCAACTTCAGATCTGTACACGCCAATTCGAAATTCATCAAGTGATCGTCTTGTTGGTGCTGAGGCGCTGGTGGAACTGAAGGAGGACTGAGCTTCGAGTTGAAAGAAGCTGTGGAAATAAATGTATTGCAAGTTGTGATCGTAGTAGAGCTGGGAAGGCTCATAACATCTGTAAAAGATTCTCGAGACAAAGGAGAAGCCCGGCAAGGAAGTAAAGAATGTTCAGAAGGAGTACGTAATGGAGAATGTAAGCTAAAAAATTGTGAGGATCGAGGGGTTGGCGTTCCCGCGGGCGATGTGTAGGTGGCATTTTTGGCTTTGTGGATAACAATACTAGGGCTGTTACAATTTGTTGAGGATGGGGATGGGAGCCGAACACTGAGTGAGTCTTCAGCATTAGCATACGCGGCAGCCGTAGAGGTTAAACGGGAAACGAGAAGTGCAACACCTCCTGCAGTATGAAGACCATGCTCACTACTTTCTAACGGACTTTTGACGTGTTCATCATTGTCAACGACGCCATCTAACGGCCGACACACACGAGTGTCCGGGGGCGTGTTGAGGCCGGACGAGGAGGAACGCAACTGAGGAGAAGGAGGAGAGACGGAGGCAGCAACAGCAGCGGCTGCCGCTAACAAGGACCGCATGTCGTCATCCTCATCGTCACCCAATGGAGATGCGTCTATGGGGGGTTTGATGGAAGAAAGATTGAGATCGCTAGTAAATCGCATGAGATTAGAAGCGTGCGGTGTAGATGTCGGTGTGGACAAGGAACCGGAATGGACGGATAAATGCGTGGTAAGATGTGCGTTCATCATGTGATCCGATGGAAGCACCGTCTCCAGAGAAGCAGAGCAGGCAAACTGGGTGGAGGGGAAACGCACGGAGAGATTGTTCGTGTTAACAACCGATGAGATGCAAGGGATCCCGTTATCGCTGACGTTTCTGACGGATGGCGTCTACAAAAAATTTCCAGTAAAAAAGTAAGGCCAAATAAACCACAAATGGGAAGTGTGAAATTTGAATGAGATCATGCACGAAAACCGTATGGAAATGTTTTTATTTTACATGACATAGTTAAATCTCACAGCACAACTATCACGTCCACTACTAAACATTTCCTGATCATCAGGCAACATTGACAGATAAATTCCTAAAAAAGAAAGCGCGATTTATTGATGCCAGCAGCTGACCATCGGGGGGATTCAACGTAAGCTGGGAACTGACCACTGACCATGACGTATGCAAGTGCTTCGACTGACACGTGTTCGTACCACGTGATAGCCTTTCCAACATACATTTGACTAATGTATCGGGTGTGTACGTTTGTGAATTTTGAAGAAATGCCTACCGATGTGGTGCTCTCATGATTATGACTCAGTTACTTCCACGACTCACTCAATCAGCTCACTCAGAGGCAACAAACATCAAGCCATTTGCGGCTCTATAATGAGCTGCGTTGGAATCAGTTAGTTACGCATGAAAAATGGGAACTCTGTGACATACGATACCAAAATTATTAGCAAAGTATTGTTACTGTATGAAAAGAATGATAATAGTCATATGTAAACAGTTCAACTGGCAAACGAACCGCAACTATTTCCACTGAACAGAAATAAGGAGATGGTAGCAGCCATCGACTCTGAGAGTCGCGAGGGCCCCAGCCCGGGAGACGAACCCGACCTACAGTGACCAACCCCTTCGTGAACGATTTCATTTGTCTACGCCAGGTCATCATCTGTCCACCTTGCACCGCCAGTCGGCCGCAGCGTCGGCAAACAGTGCTCGGTGTGGCAAACGACTAGCTGGCATCCTTAGTACATGACCTAACCATCCGTCTGGGCAAATTTAAAAATTGGACAAGAAGAACTCAATTGATAATCACCACCAAATACCCGCTTCCTAACCTCTTCGTTGCTTACTCGCTGGTGCCACCCGATACGAGCGATCGAACGCAGACATCGGTGGTCAAATACCTGAGACGGACTCACGCCTTCTACTGTGAGCGGCTAGGGTCTAGTGGGAATGGTCAAAAACATTCAACCCTACGGAAGGCATACGTCAAGGCTGTTTATTCTCGATATCCTTGTCTAGTTCTGCAACACAAGAAATAATGAAGCGTCTGTGGCAAAAGCTAAATGTCAGTACACACGTCCTGTCTGGTGAAAGACTGATTGCTGATGGAGAGGTATTGCTGACTGAAACTTTCAAACAGCACTGATAGTATGAGACAGTGTCTCGCACTCTGCCAAACAGTTTACAACGCGCAAACTAAATTGCCAAGTGCATCACACAAGGACAGTTGTGAAAACGTTGATTTAATGTTGGGCAACTAAATTATAGAGGCTGTTAACCAGTTCACGTATAAGAAAGTACCATCAGAAGCGGAGAAGAAGAACAGGAACTGAGGGCTTTAAGCTCCAATGACAGGATTAGGTAAGCTACGATAGCTTCGGCGATAAAGAGGCTTCCGTCGCAAGCTTAATGGTGCTGCAATATGGCTGCAAATGTAGTCCGCTTAAAATGTCATATTGGATACTCCCTGTTCAGAAAGACACGACTGACGCAAGGTACGAGGTGGCGTAGAGAAACGAAGTCGTCTAAAAATAGTTAGCCAATACTGACCAGGCCCGTCCCCTAGGTGGGGCCACAAAGTCGGTGGTTGGAGACGTTCACGGAGAGCGGATAACTGGGTTTGGCAGCGTGAACGTAACTGTTGGTTTGTTTCTTTATTTCTTGAGTAAGCGTAATTAATTATTCGGAGCGCTGAAGGCTGTAATGAAATCGTCTCACAGGTGCAAAATTATTTTAGTTTACAGTTCGGATGCTCGTAAAACGGAGGCACCCTGACGTAGAATGTTAGAATTCAGAAACACATGTTTTCGGTAGACAGGTTGGAACGCGCACTGTAGCCTGAAGGTGCAAAATGCTTCCGCAAGACCCCTGCGGTTACGTAGATTCAATGTTGGATAATGAGGTTATGG
The DNA here is from genome assembly GCA_014220965.1 of Paragonimus kellicotti. Taxonomy (NCBI): domain Eukaryota; kingdom Metazoa; phylum Platyhelminthes; class Trematoda; order Plagiorchiida; family Troglotrematidae; genus Paragonimus; species Paragonimus kellicotti. The sequence goes on along the minus strand of LOND01001667.1, from coordinate 21,996 downwards.
GAGTTAAGTCATCATCATCATCATATCAGCCATGAGCCTGACCAAAAGGTACTGTGGCTCGGGCTGCCGCTCACCTCAACAGTGACGTGGAATATCCTAGAAGAAAACGTTACTAAGAAGGTTGAAAATTAATAGAAGTCTAAGACTAGGCAGCCTTCGCCAGTCTAGGACATTTTTGGTGACAGAGAGGTATCTTTTTGAAACTTAAGGGTCGCGTATCTAAGGCGACTGTAAGGGCCGTGCAACTTTACGACTGTGTAGCCTGGCCACCCAGAGTAGGAGAGATGAATCGCCTTCAAGTAATCAATCATCGATTTTTGCATACGATCACTTGCATCGAGTGGCGCCGATCGGTAAACAATGAAGAGGTTAGGAAACAGGTAGTATGTTGTGAGTGCCAAATAAGTTGCCTTGTTTGATCTCTAGGACTAAGGCTTTGTGTTAAGGATTCCAGCTAGTCATCTACCACAACGAACACCGTCAACGCTGTGGTCGACCGGCTTAAAAAAAAAAGAGGTGTACAGATGACCCGCCGCAGGGAAATGAACTCATTTGCTGGAGGACTTGCAACCGTAGACGGGGTCCCTCTCCTAGGCAGGGCCATCGCGACCCGCAGAGTCGTTGGCTGAAGACTTTAGGTGGGGTGGCGGCTGGTCAGGCTAAGTGGAGTAAATGTTGTCGTTAGTTGGCTGTCATCTGATGGCACTTGATGGCGCACTTAAAAGGCAGTGAAAGCTACAAGGAAACTGATTTGCTGACTGTTGTGTCGGAGAATAACAACTGGAGTACATTTTTGGAGGTCAAAATTCCCTTTCGAATGACCCTGTCGCACTCTTCCCCGTGACCCCATCTAACTAGACGCCTGTTATTGTTATTCTCACAACCCGCGTCTAAAAGTACTAATTTCTCCACGCTGCCTCCTCTCACTCACCTGCCGGCACGCCCATTGCTATCTGTCATTCGCACCCTCCCCACCCCTGTGAATACGGCCTTCTTATGGGCCGCCGTGAAACTGTCGTCAACTAATCGGTCTGCCCGAAGGCCGGCTATTTAGACACACATCAGACCGATCCGATCGCATTTCGTCGGTTCGTCCTTGCCTGTCGGTCGCCTGTGCTTGCAGTTGCCGTCTGTTTCGACATTCGACGGTCTATTGCGGCCAACCAGTGTGCCCGTGAACACAAACGAACTGAGGATTTGTTTCTTCATAACTGGACATATTGTTTATGTCAACAGTACCACGTTTCCAGCGAGTCGACTTAGTTTTGATATCTGGCGTCGATCCGCTGATACAACGTCCACGTTTCACTGCCGTACAGCAGTATAGACAGCACCATTGAGCGGTAGACAAAGAGCTTAGTGCTCGGCTTCAGGCTGTGGTTCTTCCAAACACGTCTTTCAAGACGTCCGAAAGCAACACTCAACGTTCGTCGAAGGATGGTACAACAACACGTCGGACGAGTGCCCTGACCAAATATTCTAAACCCCGACCGATTGTGCACGACCCACGAATAATTGCAAGACAGGACAACATAGAAGACAAGAACAGTAGTGTTGGGGAAAGTCTATTTTCCCCAAAAATGGTTTATTTTTCGAGCTATCTTCGAAAAATAAATTGTGATTTTGAATTTCATCTTTTCGCGCCACAACGTGCCAAAACTCAATTTTGGCGCACGTTTCTCCTGCGTCTCTGATTGGCCCATCCCACTTTTAATGCATCAATTAACGTGGGATTCTTCAAGGCTGTTCAGAGACTATATATATGCAGACGCTGGTCTGCAATGTTACCTTTGGTTAGAGAGCAAATACATTCTCGACTGAAGGTCAAGGTCTTCTGGGGTTTTCGGTTATCGTTACGCTCGGTGCTACGTGTCCGTGTTTCGTATAGTCGTGCGCTAGACATTTATCGTTATCGTTGACCAGCGGGTCATAACAAGTAGTCTACCAATAACGTACATATTCATTCCAACCTTCGATCTGACGAGACTAGCAAAAATTGCGGCCGTATTCAATCAAAACTATGACCTCAGGTGTCAAATGAAAGCGAGAACAATTATTCAAATGAGTATGAAGTCTGTAACTCATGAATGGCATAAGATGTCAAATCTAACTTCAGATTCCTGTCCCTGTAGTTAAGATTACCTTATCGCTAACAGTGATTATAATCACTTATAACTCGGTTTATTTGCAGGGTGTTTGCATTCTGATGTTGAATGTTTTAAGTATAGACATCGTTGCTTTCAGTGGTTAGGTCCCCTCATTTTCCCTTCTTTTCTTCTTGGCTACGGCTTGCTGGTTTCCTCATGGTTGTGTGGTAGCTAAGCACCAGCGCGAACCATCGATGTACTGCTCTCTAAGATGATGATGTGTAGTTGGGTTCCAGCTCTTTTATTCCTTTTCAATTAAGGTTGATTGCTAGTCAACCATCAGTGTGAACCACTGATTTTTTTGCAACTTACGGGAAAAACAGCCTCCATGAACTGGTAATCACATTGGAAAGCGGTGACGCTGAAGTAATAAACACGGGACACGTGCAGGATCAATGTGATACTTTACCACAACAGGGTTAGTCACAACGTTCTGAGATTTGTCTCCAGAGCTACGTGAAGCTAAAAGCTAGATATGTAAAAACTGTCCACGAAAATTCATTAATGATCCAGTATGTCAAGCACTTGCTCAATGAATAAGTGGAGTGCAGAATTATCACGCCTGACCTGAATGAATGAACAATGCAAAACATTAACAGAATAGCCGGAAGTTACGCATAGCCTTGTTTATGAGTCTATCAAGAACGTACATATGAATCGGTAAAATGTGACCGATGCGATTAAACAAATTCTGCGACTTCAAGCCATAACAGTGTTGGATGCCGATGGTTAAACAATGAAAGCACTCTTCAGTTACACCAGCAGCGACAGCAGAGAGGGCAGCACACCACTGGATCGCACTGATGCTTAACTGCACAGTCACAAACATACATTCTACTAGATAGTTTTGAATGTTCACACATACCAACAATAGTGGCGAAAACACGTGCTGCCTTCGTTTATCTTTATTATCGGACATTGAAAAAATGTCTAAGTGCTTCCTAAAAAAGAATGAATGCGGTTTACATGCAATCTGTTTTGGTTCCAAGAATGAGTACAGATGCGGACGCTTGCCAGTTAGTCGTTCATTTATTCCTAACGGCTATGACTTTGGCCAGAAGGTCATGTACGTTGAGCTATCGCTCACTGCAACAGTAGCAAGAAATATCCTAATGTCGTGAATTTTTACTCTTTCATTATTGTATGCTGATTCATGCACATCCCTCTTTATTACAGATATATCACCATAAGTAAGATAACGT
>LOND01001666.1:56566-69866 GCA_014220965.1 Paragonimus kellicotti | reverse complement strand
GACAGTATATAGCGTGATGGGTGTGCGAAGTGGTTCCACCGCCGGTGTAGCCAGTTCTCGAAGTGAGCTTATGAGTCTACGCGTTTCATGAGGAGCTACTATTGGTTTGTGTTTCATGCATAACTAAACTACTACTGTTGTGAGCACTGGAGTAAACCAGAATGGGGTCGATGGAAGTTGCAGTTCGCTCGTTATGCTCAGCGATGTGGATGATACCACACGGAGGGTGAGGGGTAATAAATCGAGCGACCCAAATTTTAATAAGGACCTTTCCAGCAAGGTGCAAAGTTTCTATCAGACAGGGGTGACAATGAAAATAGAATGACTGTGAGTCATAACTACTCGCCAGTTTCGGGCACTCAATTAAAAGTGAAAACCGTTCTCAGGGCTCACACTAAGCTAAATGTTCGCGCTACTGGCGGGGTGAGTCATAGAGAAGTGACAGCAAAGCGTGACAAAAACAATGAAGGGAGCGGGAAAGGGGAAGAAAAATTGTGCGTGAAGGGAAATCTTGCAAAGGAATGTAGATGGGAGAAGGAAAAACTTGAGAAACCATAGGAGCTAGTTGAGGATACTCGTGAAACTGAAAGCCCGAAGCCAAAGATTTGTGATAATTTCCAATCACGGAATGCTTTCAGTGAAGACGCCGTTAGGCCATGGAAATAAATGGGACTTAGCTCGCGGTGGAAATAAGAACGTCGTCCATAGAGGCATCCCTCAGCATATTACGAAAGAAGGTAGAGCTTAAAAAACAGTGATGTGGTTTCACCTGGGGAATCGCTGAAAGCAGGTAAGTATCCCAGAGTACGTGGCCGTTAGACAGGTAATGAGGTTAGGCAAATGGCAGGCGAATACGTACAGTCCCAGACCCTTCAAGTTGAGTTCGCCAACCTCAGACACCGAGGTAGGCCCTAGCGGCGGCTGGGCAGATATATACACGGCTGCTCAATGTCCAGTTACTGTGATACCACACGGCTGGGCTGGGTGCGGCGCAACGATGTACTGATCGTGGAACAAGAGGTTGTGGGACGGGCGGAATGTTTACTTCCATGGTGGAAGCTTCCCAACGTAGGTGTATGGGTCGTTCGGCCTGAAGCTAGGAAAGAAGGGAGAACCGCTGCTTCATAAAGGGGGACGCTCAAGTATATGGCCTAGGCCATCGACTGCCACTTGATTCCGGGAAGTTGAAACAAAGAAGTGGTTGTAGAAAGTCCATGAGTGTCTAGTATGCCAGTGCTAGTAGCCTGGTGAACAAATGGAGGAAGCTTTCAGCGGATCCGGTAGGGGAAGATGTTGTTGCGGCAACTGAAACCTATTTGCCGTCGACAATATTTGCCTCCCAGAATGCTTGATCCACAAAGTAGATAGGCAAGGTTATAGAATGGATGGTTTTGTTCGGTTGTTAATAGCGCGGTATTATGGTCAGCAGCAGGAAGGGAATTTAAATGAGGGAAATCTTCCGCTTCCGAGCTGTTGCATAGCGAACGGCAGAACAACGTTGATGCTCCCGTTTCTTCAACAGAACCCCCTCTTCTACCAAACACGGGAATGAACATTGTTAATATTGGGGGCAATGCTATCAAATGGGTGTTCAAAAACAGATGTCTTCCGCCAGGTTTTGCAGCGCACATATTCCAGAGTCTGGAATTGCCGCTATCTGACTCATTACAAAATACTGGAACCTCTCAGTGATGTTTTACAGGAGCCTCCCACTCTGTTGCTTGATCCTACCCACCAACTTCCTATAATTTCGGATGCCCGTAGGAAGGCGGGAGTTATACTGATCCATGAGAGGGGTAAAAACACGCAGTGGGGAACTACCCGACGGGTAGGTCTTACGTCAATTGTCCAGGAAGTGCTGGAACTACGTAATAAGGATAGAATTGTGATGCACTTTAATGAAGATAGGCCCCTCTGTGCAGACCAACGTGAGTTCTTGAGGCATGAGTCTTGTCTCACGAACCTGATTTGCCTCCACGGTGATATCATAGATAGGTTGGATAGAGAGAGGAAGTTAGAGTTCGTTGCCTGGACTTCAACAAGGCATTCGATCCAATGAACTATCTATTGTTACTCCTCAAACTAGTTACTTTCGGTCTTCCTGCAAGGCTGCTGGGTTGGATAGAGAACAGCTTGAAAAGTCGCAACCTGCCGTGAAGGGATGGCACAGAAGAGGTCAATGTTCATCAGCGATCTTACTATCGCCCTGTAGTGACCCTTCCATATCTTTTCTAACGATGTGAAGGTTGTAAGAAGTCCTGACAGCAAGCGCATACAGGAGGACTTGAATACTGTTCAGAGGTGGTCAAATGAATGTCATCTACCCTTGAATGTGGACAAGTTGGGTCAACTGCTTGTTGGGGAACAGCAACAGTCAGCCGGGTTTTCGATAAGGAATGTGAGGAGAGTGAATTGAGGGGGTGGAAACAGCCAACGCTTTTGAAGTGGTCATAGTGGGAAAATTTGAAGTTCCCAAGCGGCGTTTGGATGCAGCCAGAAAAATAAACACAGCGCAGTAGATGTTGAAGAAAATGCCCGCATCAAGGCGACCAGAGATGTTTTCGCCCCGTTATAGAATTTAGGTGAGACCACATCCGGAATACTGTGTGCAGACCCGGAGCCCACATTTGGTGAAGGACACGAATGTACTGGAGAAAGTTCAGAGGAGTTTTACAAGGCTGCAGGAGGGGATGCGGGATACTCTCATGAAGACGGATTAGGAAAACTAGTCCTGTATTCTCGCGCACGCAAAGAAAGGTTTAAGTGGACATGATAGAAACTCTTAACATTCTTGGAGTAACTACCGGAGTTGAAGTGGAATCTCTGTTCGGTCTGCATACAACTTCACATCCCCAAGGTCACAGACTTAAGTTGGAGGAGTAGAGGGGTGCCAAATTGATTATAGCTAACTCTCTTATATATCGAGCCACCAACCATTGAAACTTGCTTCCACACTGTGTAGTATCCTATGATAGTTCGAAAGAAAGCCTGTTGGGTGTTGGTCATCGTTCCTCACAAACCTACTGTGAGGGTCATGTGTAAGTGAGTTTCCACAGTACTTTTCTTCTCGAAGGTTTAAGTTGGTCAACTTCTCTTCCTTATCTGCCATTCTCTGTATATTTTGTCCGAACCGATTCAATAGAATAATACCCAGCAAGTGTTCACTATCGAAAACCGATCGACAGTGAAAAATTGACTCAGCGCGTTACTGATATCGAACCTGGAGAATGGAGTGTGCGGGGGAACACGCCAAGCTAGCACTGCACGGAAAGGGTTGGGCCTTAATTTCGAGAGAGATATTACAAAATGGATAGGTTGACTAAAAATGTATGCAAAAACCAAAGTTATCGAAAATGTACAAGCGAATGCGATTATCAATAATATTATTTACTGTAGTCGCCACACCCTTCACTCACTGCTTTTATTTTTCCATTCATTCACAAAGGTAATCTTAGTTACCGAAGGTACAGGTTCTAGGGATCAAATATGTTTGTCTCGCATCTCTCTTATTTCAGTTTTTTTGAATGACAGGATAAACTTGTGTGTGCTTGTGTTAGTGGTGGCTGTGAACCCTTTGTGTTCTGGTGACAGCGATAGCTGGAACCCCTCAGCATTTATCTGGTAACCCTCGTGATTATTCATGGAGGTGACTTTACTCTTCTGGTATCGTCCTAAAGCTGGGCTTCCTCAGAAAAACACTGGTGCAAGAAAATTGACAATATCTAGCTTAAGCCACTTCGTTCTTGAAATTGAACTGCAGTGGCCCCTTTTGACGGATTCCGATTGATTACTGAGAGCGAATGAAGCGATTTTGGCATTGCGTTGAAGCCAACGTGACGGATTGCAATCAGTAAAAGATCTACGCCCCGTATTATTGTTATGGAAGGGCTTGTAAAACGATTTAGTTTTCAATAGCGCCGATACCAAAATTACAGAAGATGCATCAAAAATTTTCAGAATAACCACATCATGTTGCCAGACGACTCACTGATGGATTGTTGAAAGAAGTTGGACACATTCTTAACACTGTCGTTGGACTGACCAACCTGTCCTATATGAAAAACTGAAGTATGACTCGGAAAAAATGAGCCAGAAAGTTGAAGTACATTCATTCAGTCCAACGAAACAGTGTGAACTGACTGCCATTCGTTGTGAGAAGGCAAAACAGACCAGCTCACGAGAATGTCAACCGACGTACAAATTTTTTGGGTTCGTTTCGTGGTGCACAGGAGCGGCGCAAAGCGGAGTTGAACAAATTGCAGAGAGTGATTGAGAAGTGCGCAAATACTCCTGTCTGAGTGCGAATAGGGAGAAAGTGGAGCGAGACGCAAAAACATTCCGAATTTCGTTAACGCAACGTTCTGTCTTGTAAATTCCTGATTGATGCCCACTTACACCGAGGAATGATGCTGTAGATTCATCGTCTCCGACTCTTCTGGTAGACCGTCTAGGTCATGACGACCAAGTGTCCGTTTCGAGTGCCCTAACACGCCACATTTGCCTACAGAATGTTAGTTGGAAACCTCATCTTGAAGACGGCATCATCGTTTGCCGCATAACTCCAGTGACCAAACGAGAATTCTGTTAACAGTGGAGCCTGTACTGTGAAAAGCTCCGGTGGACTATGCATACAACTTGGAGTAGGTTCAGCGTGTGTAGAAGCTCCAATCCGTTTTGCTGGAACTTACGCTCACTTTGCCGGTGATCAGAGACAACCCTCGCCAAAGAAGGCTTGGTTGAAAGGCACCCTACTTTGACAGTTTGGTCGTGTTTAACAATCACGACACTCAATGACGCACTTTACTGTAAGTCTGTCAAACAAAGGCGCAAGTTAATTCCTTCGCCTGAGGATGAAAAAGTGTAAGTTGACGGGGCATACAGCATAAATGATTTGCTGTTTGGGCCCGTAGCTACCTTGCGAAATAATGGTGGGTGGTGGCACCCCTTGAGAGAACTTGAGTTCACAAAGGCTGACCAAATGGAAGCTAACATATCCAGTGGATGTAGTGTCTCAGGAGCACATTGGGTACCCGATCAAGACGTCAGTGAACCCAGCAATTCGAACCAACTGCGCGACAAACAGTTCTTTTGAAAAAAGTTAACGTATATATACTATTAAAGCTAAATATCGGTCACTTCTCGAAACTTTTTCCCGCGCAGTAAATCCTCCTTTACTCCCTACCGCTAAACGGATGTTTATTTTCACCCCAACTCAGCCAAAACATCCATACGGACCCAGCTTGGGCATCAATTTGGCCATTATAAGCTGGTTGCAGGCTGCGTTATGATATAAGTATAGCCATCCCGTATCGCCTCGGCCCCGACCATGCGGGCCAAAAGTGAAAGTTGAATATGAAACTTACAAATTCCACCTTGATCACGTTAGTTAATTGTTCGATAAATACACCTAGCCTGCCTTGCATGTCATCGTCGACGGTGATTAATCGCGCTTCCATTTCTTGAAAAAGTGTCGCATAACAACAAAGTTTCATGCGCACGTCATTCCGAAATATTAGCAATGGTGAATGAATGCGTTGAAATATTACACGAGGTTTCCACACTTGAAATGTACATGTTGATTTCGTTAACCAACAATCTGTGTACAAATCTCGATTCAGGGGGATGATAATTTAAATATTCCCCATACGGGATGGTGATTTTTACGGCGTTCTTGCCGCTTCTCACAGCTCTTGTGGGCGTTACAAAAATTCTGCATGATGTTCTTCACTGACATCATCGTTGGAAGTCGCGAACTACTGTGTATGGACTACTGCGATTAATAAATACGAAACCATGTGCTAGCTTCCTGAATCTGGCTGTTAGTGTCGGACTAAAAGCGGAGGAATATCTTGGTTCCCCACTATCGCCAAATTGATTTGTGACCAGGCCAAGGTTGTTTCGCATGACCCTGTCGGGCATACGTTTGGTTAAGTGTTGTATAACAGTTCTCCCCAGCCAAGAGAATGTGTGTACAAACATCAAATCTGATTGGACAAATTACTGTGAACGCAATATAAAGAAAGCAGCCCGCATTGAGTGTTTGACAGCCCTCATGCGTTTGATATAAAGTCAGTGACCAAGCTCACTGGCTGTGTTTATTCCCTTCTGGTCGATGCCTCTTCTTTCACTCGAAATCTCCTTGGTAGAAGTTACAAAGATTGACACGACAAATCCTTCCCCCCACGATTGTCACCCTCAATGCATCACTAAAGCCCGATATGGTTTACCCGTCGAAGCTTGTTCTCGCGCAGTTCGTTCATCTGCATTCCTCATTGCAGGACATTCGTTTGTGTACCTTGGTTCCTTTTGCGCTGCATCGTTCCGCCGCTGCACGACGTGTTATATTTGGTCGTGTTTGCGTGAATCGTATTTCTTGAAACCCGTTAATTTGGTGGATTTGCTATCAAGGTTCGTTGCAATTTTCTCATCCAGTTTTTAATAGTTTTACTGTACTTTAGAAACTTATGAATAGAAAACTCGCCCTTGCCGTCGTCTTTTTTATTTGTTCGGGATCAGTTGCTTAGTGAGCTTAGAATTTATAGACGCTTGCTGCATTACAGACACGACTAGTCTAGATCCAGTCTGTCGACAGACGTTGCGGGTAGACTGAGTGTAGCTCGAGAGATCCTCAGGCGACAGGGATTAACACTGTTTGATAATTCCGTTCTTGTGGAGATCCAGTCCATACGTCAACTGGCTGAAAGTTATCGGTTCACACTCACAACGACCGTCCGGAACGAACTAAACACATACGGTGCATGAATGCGTTATCCTTGTTACCGATCCCTCGAAGCTTCCCCGAAAGAGAAATGTTTCTGAAGGAAGACGAGCCAAAGTTTATGAGGGCATGACTGGAGTTTTACGAGGGGTTGGGGCATGGTTTTATATTTAGTAAGACTGAGGAGCCATCTGGGAGGACCGATGCAACTTCTTTCCTGGCTAGCCTGTCTTATGGACCACATTCTTACAGATTCCATGGGAATTCTGTACTGGAGTATAAGCGCAGCTTAGTTATTGGTGTGTACCCGCCGTAAGCCAAGCTAAAGCCATTTGAAGAGTCCCCCTTGAAATTATTCAAGCCGTTAACGTAGGCGTGTTAAGTGGACCGAGTATTGCCAAGGGAGACACCGACGGCTTGCAGTAGTCGGCCAATCAGGTGAAGGTTGTCAGTTGACGTTGTCCCAGCTAAGCCGCCCATTCAAGTTGAATTGTCTAACCAGCCTTCTGAGGAAAGTGAAAAGACTTTCACGCCCGATATAACAGAAGCGGCAGGGGTAGTTGACTCCGTCGCGAAAAACTGGTCGACAGCTTCGCTTCATCGACTTGCTCGAGTTTATAGAGAGATATATTTCAGTTTCTAGTAACTTGCACGGCCAACACGTCGCTTAATCAGTCCGGGGCCGCATCAGTGGAGAAGTGACCACACAATTCCGAAAGGATTCTCGACGAATACCCCGTGTGTCAACCGTTGTCGGGTCGACAAATCAGCCACGCCCGTGTGCAGTGTGTGGCGGCGGACATGAAGGCCAGCTTAGGTTAAACTTTCCGAAGTTTCATTTCATTGCCGACAGACAACAAGACTGAAGTCCGCTGCCCAAAGTATGCTTTGCTAGGAGGATTGTTACAGTGCATACTCACCGTAGAGCTCGTCGACCGCGGCCTGTTGTAGTGGTTTGACGGTGAAGGCCTTCCTGATAACCGATGGGTGGTTCAAGAACGTCCGAGGTTACTACGTGAGAGACCTTCCCACAACACCGAGTTGCCACATAATTATAGCGGGGTTACTAAGGCACATTTGATTGAAGGTTACAGATCGAAAGTTAACGCAAGTAACGATAGGGCTCTCCACTGGTATTGCTCACCCACCACCCGGTGATATAACCGACTAAACTTTGAAAGTTACAAACTGTGTTCGATTGCGTGGCTAAAACCAAAGATCTCTTTGGGCAGTCTCCCCACTGTTAAGAGAGAACCATCCTTGAGCAACACTTAAAGAATTAACGACTACCGAACTCGAAACACAATTTTGATTAAAAGTTCTACGTTACTATTTTGCAGCCTATAAAGTACGTAGAACAATCGACTGCACGGCAATTATCCGTTTCGAGGGATTCGGCTTGAAGGTCGTTCAAAAGGGAAAACGGTCATTTTGGCGCGAATCCTCGTTTTTAAATATTTTTGGAAATTTTAAAATCGGAATTTCAGGCAAAGTACTTACAGTGCATCAATTTTAAATAAACAGCGGTACTGCAAATATTGAAATACATCGATTAAGTGCCAAAAGTACTGGTTTGGTGATAAAAAATTTCCACCATTTTCGCGAAAATAACCCGTTATTGGCGTTAGCTCACTTTTTCAAGTCTTATAAATGCGCTCATTGCAATTTTCGAGATGGAATACGTCATTCTATAGCCTGAGAGTGCTTCATTCTGTGTGGTTTCGAAGATATGGTCGAAATGGAAATATACGACCACACAATGTTGGCATTGCATTTCAACAAGAACACTAACACATTTGATGATGAAACATGTATGACAACGTTTCCAGCTTCCTTGTCTATACGATATTTGTACTGTTTCTTGTGTGGAATATTTCAGATAGATACTGGTCGACGAAATGTTGCCCTTGGAAATGGCTGGAAATGACGCTATCATGGCTGTTTTCATCTTCGGTTGATATGCAGCGGCGTGAGAAAAGGGTATTATGTCCCACTCTATCACTTGGAATCTTCAGAAGTAAATTCTATTCACTCTACTGCATTGTTTCCAACTAGATTGAGGTCGCGTGTCGTTCATACGAAACAGTATACGGAAACAGATGAACTCAAGCTGCCTGCCGATCATTGGGAGGTATACCTCTCAGCCAGTCGCGACTTGATGGTTAGAACGCCAGGTATCTATCGCGGTGCAGAAAAATACTCCGATCAATATGACAATCAACGGACTCAAATGATGATTACCATGTACCACAGACGCTTCAAATACAAGTTTCTCATCACTTCCCGCATGTGTTTGTTCTCCATGTTGTTCATGGCAACGTCATTCGGAAGAGCAGCTACTGGTGTGAATGCATACTGCATTCTCAGACGTTGATTATAGCCTAAGTCAATCGGATGGAGCAGCTACTGGTGTGAATGCATACTGCATTCTCAGACGTTGATCATAGCTGTAGTTAGTCAGGCTTGAGCAGCTACTAGTGTGAATGCATACTGCATTCTCAGACGTTGATCATAGCTGTAGTTAGTCAGGCTGAAGCAGCTACTAGTGTGAATGCATACTGCATTCTCAGACGTTGTTCATAGCTGTAGTTAGTCAGGTTGGAGCAGCTACTAGTGTGAATGCATACTGCATTCTCAGACGTTGAACCTAGCTTCTGAGTGTTGCTGAGTGGGCTGGAGCCTACCCAACTCTTCTGCTGTTAGTCCCAGACTAGGCTAGAGCTAACTAATTATTACATTTCCAAACGGTGCTGGAAATATGCGGCTTGTATACCACAACTACTGCGTTGGTGTAGTTCGGCGCCTGTTGGGCTTGCTTCGGTTGTTCTCGAGGAAAGGCTTTTTAAATTATTGGTGTACCAGAGCACAGCGCATACTCAACCGTCCACTACAGGCGGGTTCTTCAAGAAAAAACATCACCCGGGTATTTGCTTTCCAAACTACATACCTGGTGACATAGGGAGTAACGAAAGTTTGAACGTTTCTCACAGACGGGATAAGCAAATGACTGTGTGGAGGCAAAACTAGAGAAATATCCTGCAGCGTTAATGATAGCACACGGTAGTAATAACTGATAACTGCTGATCCTCACTTATCCAGAGAATGAGATCATTAGCCTAGTCCGGTGAAAGCGGGCCATCGGCAACGTCTGAGAATGCAGTATGCATTCACACTGGTAGCTGTTCTTCCCGAATGACGTTTGCCATGAACAACATGGAGAACGAACACATGCGGGAAGTGGTGAGAAACTTTCTTTTGAATCGTTCGGGGCACATACTAAGTAACATCTCTAATTCCGTTGATTGCCATGTTGACTGAAATATTTTTTGCACTGCAGTAGATAATTGGCGTTCTAAGACATCAAGTAGCGACTGGCTGAAAAATATACCTCCCAGTGATCGGCAGGCAGCTTGAGTTAATCTGTTTCCGTATACTGTTTCGTATGAACGCCACGTAACCTCAACCTAGTTGGAAACAATGCAGTAGAGTGAAGCACAATTAACTTCTAAAGACCCTCACTGAGGGAGTGAGACATAATGCCCTACTCACGCCGTTTCGTATACATCGAGGTTGGAGACAGCCGTATTATAATGTCATTTTCAAACATTTCAATGAACAACGTTTTGTCGACCAGTATCTATCTAAAATCCTGCAAAATTGAGAAATAGCATAGATATCGTGTAGACAAGGAAGCTGAAAACGTTGTCATACATGTTTCACTATCAAATGTGTTAGTATTCTTGTTGAAATGCAATGCCAACATTGTATGGTCGTATATTTCCATTTCGACGGTATCTTCAAAACGCCCCAACATTTAGCACTCTCATCTCGAAAATGGCATTGGGCGAATTTATATGACTTTAAAAAGTGGGCTAGCTCCAAGAGTGGGTTGTTTTCGCGATAACAGTGGAAAATGTTTCCATTATCGAACTAGCAGTTTTGACACCAACACGATGGATCACAATGTTCTCACTAACACAGCTTAACTGATGAACTTTAGGTACTTTGCTTAGAATTTTGATTTCCTTCTGTTCTTCTTAACTGAACTGAACATTTTCAAAAATATTTACGACTCAAGGAGTCGCGTCAAAATGGCCGTTTTTTGGAACGACCTTCATTACCCCCCTCTGCGAAAGCCGTAACTGCCGGTGCTGTGTAGAGTTTCACCTAGTTTCAAGACCACTTCGTGCTGCACATTCGGTAGATGCAAACTGAAATTCTTGAAGCCCTCCTGATCCTTCTCATCTGTCGAATTTTTTAACGCACCTGATACGGTGTGCAACAGAATTACGTGGAATTTCTTCACGTTTTAGCTTTTCGTACGACAAGTTTGAGGCCTTTTCAACGGAAGTCAACAGATAATGCTGCAAGGATAAGTCCAATTCGATGGTCAACCCCCGTATTTATACTGCATCTTAGATGAGTGTTCACTTGCAACGGTCCTTTTCTCCTAACCGGTACCAGACTTCCCGTTATTCCCAAATAAACTGAGTGCATGTAATTCGAGGGAAAACACGTAGTCATGTCTACTTTCAGCGGTTCAAACGGGATATCACTAACGTGACTTTCTCATTGTCGCCTACACATGAAATCTGCATCCTTCGCTAACCTGTACTGCGAGCGTGGGACTACCATTTTCTTGTCTACGTAAACGCGAAAACAGCGAACTTCTCGCAAGAAAAATATTTTTAATAATTCTCAACCTGTCTGAAAGATGTTCTGGCGAGCGCAATACGAACGACGAATTGTAATTCAAATAACCGCACAACATTACTCTATTGGTAAAAATCTTTTTCAGCCCAACGGAAACGTCCATAAGGTAATTGTATACATTTCCAAGTTGTTGCCCCTCGCAAATATAATGATGATGAGCACTGGCGGTTTGGACGCAGTCAATCCAGCTAATACAGACCACAACAGTTGATGAGAAATATTGAACAAGCATATTCCACCCGTATAAGGCTGCGGGTGAACACACTTTCGCTGTTCGTCCGACCCTCCTTGGACCGCCTGTTCAGTGCATTCCTTCACACCAAAAAGAAAGTATTCACCTCCATCAGTGGTATTACTTCAGTGTAGGCGCGATGTTCACAAGAGCGCATCCCTCGGAAAATCCGGCAACACGTTCTTTGAAATTGAGAATCATTGAGCTGGCAGCTCACAGCGAACCGTTTGCAACGAACGCCACTTCCAAGCGATTTCGGCGATTTCAGCGATTTGTTCACGGGTTCGAGGTTGGGGACCCAATTCACCCGGATCCAGTCAGTTTGTCCGTTTCGATATCAGCGGTTTTCTGTTGACCTGAAAGGCAGCCAGGGAAAGCATGGGCATAGCGAACTTCTTCGGGGTTACTGAGAGTATAGAGAACAGAGTAGAATGCCAATCAAAAATAATAGAGTTAACCATTAATCTAACAACTTCTTAAGTGGGTGGAAATGTAATAGAATTGAAACGGTCCCTAGAAGAGCAGCTAACAACCTCTAATGGAAGGTCGTTCCAGTGGTTGATAACCCTGTAAGAGAGAACTGTTGCCTAAGGAAGGTTCGGGGTCGAAGCTTATGGAGCTTCTTGTTGTGACCCCTCCGACTGTTATCGACTACTGGGGTGAAGAATTGCTGCACGAGTCCTGCGCTGAAGAAAAAGTGTGTAAGGATTAAGTCACCGCGGAGTCTTCGAAACTCAAGTGGGTAAAGATCAAGAATTTCAAGACGAGACTCGTAGGAGAAATGCCGCAAGCCAGTGACCATTTTAGTGGCTACTCGCTGGACACGTTCGATGGCAAGTATGTCCTTCTTCAAGCCGGTGTATGCAACTTTCTTGCTACCTTGACGTGGTGGGAGGATGGCGTTGAGGTAGAGTACCGGACGGATGGGCGCCTGCTGAATATCCGACGATTCGGCGCCCCAACCCGGTTACATACCTCAACGATGCGCATGCTTCTATTTGCAGATGACAGCGCGCTATTCGCACACAGCGAGGACGAACTACAGCGACTGACCACTGCTTTCGCGACCGCGGCATCCAAGTTTGGATTGGATATCAACACAGGTAAGACATTTTCTTTCTTTCAGCCTTCTCCGGGCGAAGGTGCTGTCTGTTCACCTTCACCCCAAATTCGCATCAATGGAGCCGTTGTCGACAGCTGCGCTGATTTTTGCTACTTGGGTAGCAATTTGTCCACCGATCTGTCCGTGGACCGCGAGTTGAGAGCTCGTGTGGCAAAGGCTAGTGTTGCGTTCGGACGTCTTGAAAGACGTGTTTGGAAGAACCACAGCCTGAAGCCGAGCACTAAGCTCTTTGTCTACCGCTCAATGGTGCTGTCTATACTGCTGTACGGCAGTGAAACATGGACGTTGTATCAGCGGA
The DNA here is from genome assembly GCA_014220965.1 of Paragonimus kellicotti. Taxonomy (NCBI): domain Eukaryota; kingdom Metazoa; phylum Platyhelminthes; class Trematoda; order Plagiorchiida; family Troglotrematidae; genus Paragonimus; species Paragonimus kellicotti. The sequence continues at coordinate 56,782 of LOND01001666.1, read as the reverse complement.
ACGTGCGCTATCTTAGCCGCTTTCATTTGCAATGTCTAAGACGCATCTTGGGTATTCGGTGGTCGGACATGATTCCGAACACTGAGGTATTGCGGCGAGCGGACATGAACGGGATGGAAGCCATGTTGATGCTGAATCAGCTTCGTTGGCTGGGTCACGTTTGTCGGATGGGCGATGACCGTACTCCGAAACAGATTCTGTATGGACAACTGAGAT
>LOND01001666.1:15676-46087 GCA_014220965.1 Paragonimus kellicotti | reverse complement strand
TATTTAATTGTTTTATAACTGTCCTATGAGCGTCCTAACTGTGCACTTTTGAATCACTCGGGGGACACTCAGCGGAAAACCCAGCCAGGGCTTCCATATAATATTGCAAATAATTTTCTTTTTTCTACTACCTATTCACGCTTTATCGAACGTTTACCGCGCATGAAAACTAAGAAACACTACCCCTAGCCTAGTAACCACGACCGTCCCATGAGAGTACCCGAGTGACCCCTGAGTGTCCCAGGCGGACACACCATGGCCATACAAAATTTAACCTCATCCTACCCTAGTAATCAGATGGTATAGCAATAAAATAAATAAATATACTATATTATATACAAATAAACAAGTGAACATCAGTCATCACTGTCGTGGTTGCTGGTATTTGAGGCACTCGGTTTTTTCTGTTGTCTGCCGTGTCTCTCACGTGCCTTCTGTATCCAGCGCTGTATTTTCTCCTTGATGAATTTGTGCGTTGAACCGGGATACTGATGGCGCATGACGACATCTTAATGAAGAAAATTAACCAGTTAATGATTAGCTTACCGACGATGATACTCGCCAAGGGTGTTGACGCAAGGGAGAATTTGTTGTTCACGCCTCTCCAATTGATAGTGTTTGCTAGCTCATCTGTCATGAGCGTTCCCAGGATATTGCGAGTGCAAGTCCCAAGGGAACTCCCTCCAATCAGCTACAGGTAGTTCGTCTGCGTACATAATAAACGGAATGATCGCTCCTGGATAACGTCATATCCTCCAGCTTTGCGTTCAGCAATTGAATATCCTGAACGGGTCTGCATGGGGAATTTGACGGGATAACCCGTGGATTCCCGTGACAGGTTCGGAGTTATCTGATATCGCAATGCATTGATATCCAGTCGAAGCCCGTGAATTTCTTCACGGATTCTGACTAGGGCATTGCAAGTTGCACTCATAAAATCTTTATATTAGTGGAAATAATCAACGTTCTCACCCTTCAACGCACCGTCCACATTGATGTCAACGTTCGGCGGGGAGATGAAGTTGGTTGGGCTCTTTGAGAAAGAGCTAAAATTATTATTATGCACGTCAATGCCCATTATTAGTTACCTGCATGCAACTGGAGTGCATGTTTTTGCGGCGACTCCATGGGGCGGGCTTGTACCGATGGAACATGTCGCCATGTAATCCAACGGTGGTGGCGGCGGTGAGCAGGTAACGTTGATTTCGTACACCTTCTTCGCAGGCGGCGTGGTGTCCCAATCGGTAAAATCTGCCAGCTGATTATAAGGCTGTACGTGAACACTTACTTCTTCCGCTTTCCGCTCACTTCCATGGATACAGTAGCATCCGACGATGGCAAATCGGACAGCTCCTGCAACAAGCTCTCACATTTGGTGGCAACCTGGAAGTCATCTGGGACGGTCATGTCAAAGGAAGTGGTACTTACCTGTTGTTCTATGTATTTTCACAGAGTACGGCTTTGCGGAGGCTGGAGCCGGCATCCCATCTAACAGCAATCGGTTGTGCTGTCTCGACCCTAGACCTGGCCACAGGACCGTGAACGGACCAGTGAACCAGGATTTATGGGCAATCCCCACCTCACCGTCTGCAAACTCCACAACGTGATACATCTAAAAAGCAGAGTTGTTATTAGTACGACGTAGTTCGTATACAGTACAATAAAAAAGCACAGTTGTTCAAATATTTATTGTATGTAAAATTGGATAAATGATGAAGTTATCATTCAAAATAAAACGTATACATTTACACTGGATGTCTGCAGTTGTTTTCCAAAGAGTAGACGACTGCAGGCGAAAGCATTGGAAAATACGTAAATCAATAGAAGGAATACACTGTAGTGGCGGATAGCAATGCGACTACCCCTGAGAAGTTCAATGACAGCGGGTTTGCCGCCGATAATGACGTGGTTATTCGGCGGCCTGTCGCTGAAGAATGTGCCTCTGATTATAACGCCGTTTTTCATCTGTGAAGACGTACCCGACATGCACAGGACATGTCGTCATACAACTTTGACCACGTCGTCATTATCACAGCCAGCTTTTTCTGCACATCTCAGGAACAGCTGTGAAGCCGGCAACGTTGGTGAGTGCAACAAGCGTCTCAATGTTGACAAGTATGATTCATAGGGGAATGCAGAAAAGGCATCCATGGAACCACGGAGCCTAACTTCATCGCACAAATGAATCACGTTGTGCACATTGAAGACCAGCTCGCTCTCACCGTAGAGAGCAGCCAACTGCTCAACTGTCTTGATCAGCATCCTCTGTATGAACGACAGATAATGTGCCGATAGCCGACTGTTGCACAGTACGTACATAGCGGTTGAAAAGTGTAGGAAATTTTCGTACTTTTTGGTATCTAACACGTCCTTCAGGACAACCGGTCCAATATACAACAGAAATTGTCGATATTCACTGGCTTTCCATCGGTCGACATCTTCCAGGGTCTGCACTTTCTTGGGAAGTCACTTGTTAGAAAATTCCGGTTCACCTTTAGGCGATCGTTTATCTGTCTCAGGGCCGTTGCAGGTAGTCTGACGTTTTGCCCTGTCGAGCCGCAACGCCAAAGAGTGAGCAGTCGCGCTGAGTGACCCGAAAGTGCACAGTTAGGACGCTCATAGGACACTCAGGGGACGCTCACGGGACACTCATGGGACGCTCAGGGGACGGTCGTGTTGACTGGGATATGTCAAAAGCCCAGTAAGACGAAAAACTAACGGAAAACCAAAATGAAGCTGGCACCACGGCAGTACGCCTTGTTATAAAAGGCCATTCAACTTCAAGCACACACATCGTGATTTACGTGGTGTGAATGCGATTAAGCGACACGTAAGCATGCTTTTAGTATTCAAAGTGCAATGTATGTAATTTGTTAATGTAGAAACGAACAAAATTGTCGCTATGAGTGGCTTAATTTAGAAAATGTTGGGTGACTAGCGTAAGACACTCAAAAGGAGTTTGACAGTTTTCGTGTATCATTAAGGCAGTTAAATCAGTCTACTGACACGACGTAGACTTTTTTGGTAAACAAGCAGGTGCTAAGAAATAACTGAAAGCATCGCTGTTTCAATCTTTTAAATGAAATGTGCAATTTTCCTTTTTCCTTCTTTAAGTGGGCCAAAAATGATTATGATGGCTGGTTCACTTTCGAACGACAGCCATGTCTACGGGCGCCTATTCGGCTCTCATGGTCAGGGTTGTGTTTCTTTTTTCCTTTGTTAATCAGTAGCTTATTATGGTGTTTTGATGCGTCATTTACCGTATTTATTAGTAATTCGTGCTTTCTTCTTCCTTTTCAGTCAAGTAAACGAAAAGTGAGTATACGTTCATGTTCTCAATTTTGCTGTTGTTTCCACAAGGGTTTGTTAATAATGTGGTATGTGGAGCTTTTCTGTTTGACGCTAGATTTCATGTTAGCTCGAAGATGAAGTGCCACGCAGTTAGCTTGTGAATAGAATCTTCTGAGTGTTCGAGGTTTTGTACGTACTATCCCGGATATACCATAGCCACGTGGTTGCATTACTTGGGCGTGATCAGTCTAAACACGTGCACTGATTTACTTACACGTGGTTCTCAGTGTGTGACTACATCGCTGTATGGAGCTGTAATCTTCAGAGTTGTTCAGTTGCACCCATACGTTTAAAACCATTTGTCCTCATTACGATACACGCGGTATAAAGCGTTCACGTCTAATTGTTATGTGCTTGGTTTTCAAAGTTTGTTATTGCTAATGTGGTGTCAAAGGTAGCCACTCGGTTTTCACGTTCTTCTTGGAATGTCATGTGACGTCATCCATTCATAATTCACTGGTCAGTTCGGTGGACCTATTTCATGCCAATAATTAGGCCGCTGCGGTTATCAAAACTACCGGTGTGTTGTTTCCATTTTCGGAATATAGGTCGAGCGCCGTTCACTTTTAATCGTAGTTTCACATTCCGATTAACCTTTTCGTCCCCTTCTTAAGAGGAAGTCAGATTCAAGTTCCGATCTTGTTAAGGTTCACGGTGAGGCTCAAGTTTCTGTCCCCGCCAGTGAAGCTAATCGGATTGTTTCCTGTCGAAGCCATTAGTCGGTCTGGCCGTTGTTCACGGGTGATTGTGACTGTTTGTATGTGATATTTCGGCCAGCGTCTCAGTGGTTTACATCATCATCATCATCATAGACAGCAATACATCAGTGGTTCACACTGATGCTTGACTGCCACACAACCACGAAGAACAAAGGAAGAAAGTGGTTTACGGTAGGTTGGGTCGGACAAATCTCGGTCGTAGCAGACAGGCTGCAACAAAAACGAGACATGAAAGGGCCGGCCGTGAAAATGCTTGGGTGCGAAAGTTGCGGTCACGTGTGTTACTTTCATATTAACCTCAGACTATAGTGGGAATGTTGCCTTGACGAGGAACTAGTTGATGCATGAATGGGTCATCCTCGTCAGTACGTGAACATGAAGGCTGTGATGTTGGTCCTCAGTTTGTTGACCTTCGCAAGTGTATCATTCTAATTTCATTCATGACAAACAACTGGGCCTTCCGCACGAGCTCTGTCGCGCTAACTCTCCGGGAAAACATGGTTACGACCGTTTTCGCCTTCACCAATCTCACAAAAGTTCAGTTGTTTCCTTTCTAGTTCTGTCCAGACTCTTATCTGTTGCAGAACAGGGGAGTGCATTCCAGCCATCAGCCATCAGAAGTAATGCTTTGGATGTGCCTTCTGTGTTATTTTATCCTAAGAGTCAGTTGATGTCCGTGTCTGAGTGCGCACGCTGTCCCGATGTATTAAGCTTCTGCATTCTCCTGTAGCATTGAGGAAGTATCAGAGATTCAGCCCATCATTCATGCTAATCGTGTTTCGCTTGACGTCTTTTTGGATGCAACTTTCACGTCTCCTTGGTACAGGACCAGGCCCCAATAGTCGCTTGTCGTGCTCGGTAGGTTGTACCCTGCGATCACAAGCATCCGAGAGTTAAATCGCAGCTCTGGAGTGGTTTATTCAAAGTAGGTGGCGCGTCAGTGACGGCCCTTAGTCAATATCGAGTGTGCAACCGGATTGGCCAACCAGATAAATGGTATCTCTTCACGTCATTGTACACGATCTGGCTAACATTCAGCAGGAATTTGAACGGGTTGTTCGTCTTAGTCTTGGGAAATGTATGTTTTGTCTTGCATTACTTTGTTGTTTAATCCGAACACCCGTATCCAGGTTGCAGGCTCTTTTTATGCTCTTTGCTGACGCGCAAAATGTGAAATGCTTTTCGGTCTTTACTGTTTTCTTCGTAATTTCGATTGTGTCGTGAATCGATTTCTGCATTCATGGTTGTCAAAGGAAAGTATCCACTTTGTGGAATCGGTGTTTACCAAGTTTAAGGTCAGTGTCCAGTGATGTCGAGATCGTCATTAGTCGGGCGCCACTAAATGTAATCACCGAATCAGTTGTCGGTACTGCGCATTACAACTGGAACAAGCAAGTGTTGAGGGAGTTATTAGGGAACGCAAAAAAACAAGCGCCACAAAACTTCAGTTCCAGATTTCCGCTTTCTATTTTGAGAATGGCTAGTACACTACATTATTTCTCTTTTTGTACAGCCTTCAGTATATGCATACCAACGTCTCCATACCGTTGAACGAGTATGGTCCGGAGGTTTAAACTGGGTTTACAATGGAACCACAAATTGACCAGTCCAACTCGTAGTTCTCGAAGCAGAAACTACTTCTTCATCCTTTGGCATACCTGGGGAACATTGTCTTGCCGGACAACGTCTTTTGTTGACACGTGTCAATAGTCCTTATTATTCGGCAACATTTGGAATGCGTTCGCAACTCAGTATGACCATTTTGCTCACATCTGCGGTTAAGAATGTACCACAAGCCATCCCTGGTCATAGATCATCGGTGTTCTTACCAAAATACATTTTATAGTCACCTCCACTTATCAGGACGGCCTAGATAATGGTCACAATCTCCAGATGCCTAAGTGTATACCTACTGAACGCTACTCTTTAAAGATCACTGTTTTTTAACTGGGAGAAGTCGATCAGTAATCAGTCGGGTTAGTATCCGAACTTTCCTTGAAAGTCAATAATAGCGGTGTCGGGGAAAATGATATTTGCAGTTTCGGATTTTCGATTATCACGGGTAACTTCTGTTATGACAATTTTTCGATCAAGTGATTACACGAGTAAGACATGTAAGTAGGGGAGTAATTCGATCATTTGGTTATTCTGTACACTTGTAGTTGACTATCATCAAATCATCGACTCCAGGCAGTCCCCCCCACGAATGTGTTTATAAAGTCGCCCGTGAGACTGACGGACGGCCTTCCTGATATGATCCCTGCTGATTTCACTAGGTTCATTCCGTACTGCGCTGCAATGTCTGTTATGGTGTGTGGTTACTCTCATCCAGACGGATAGGAGATTGCCATCCTCACTGAGGTAGACGCAGGCAGGGTAGGTGTTGATCGCGAGGGTTTCTGAACACATCTGTTCAGTGCGAGACTTAAAACCCTGCTTTAAGATCCGAAGGTTATCTTAATCGACTTCAGATAATGCATGCAGTGCTATTTCCAAATCACCTTTTCACGTCCTTTAGTGTAGCACGTCCCTTGGTAGAAAACGTATGTCTGCTGTCTTCCGCGATTCTCACTTTCATTTGTCTGGATGTCTGGCTAATGGATTCACTCGGACAATGTGTGCGGCTTATTTTATGAGCACAGTTGTTACAATCCTGCGGTTATACTTATTCTTCCACCTTCATCAGATGGCGTTGTAAATCATTGCCAGAACGAAAGAATGTGCCGACTTCGTAGTCCGTTAGAACGTACCTGTTGCACAGTGTTCCAACCTGGACGATCCAAGTTTCTCTGCTTTGTTTGAGCGTATCATAGGTGTGATTGTGTTTGTCAATGAGCGGTTTTGGAAACTTATCTTCTAAAACTGCACCAAAAGGGATAAATTGGCGGATGTTTTTTTTTTGCTCCGTTGGTTAGTGATGAAATGATTACATGTTTGACGCACCGGAGATTTGCTGAATCGAAATCCCGGTATCGGCCGATTATGAGAACGTCTGGAGAAAAAAATTCGGCCTGGTCGCCGGTGTCTACCAGAGTTTATCATGACAACTCAACTGCCTGTCATCGTCTGTCCTCCACGACGGACTCGACATGCTGTTGTGCATACATTCCGCGATTCCATTGGCTGGCAGCATGTGATTTTTTTCTAGCACCAAGGTGTCCAGATGTCTCGTGATTCCCAATCATTGTTGCAAATTTTTGAGCATTTTTAAAGGGGCCTTACCGATGTCAGTTAGTTAAATGCCGTTTCTAGAGTGGATGCAAAACGTTAGGTGGTCTTATTTATCTGGGGTGTACATGTGCTACTGGTTGAATAAGTCTGTGTATATGCTGTGAATCGGCTGGCTTCTGCTTCTACCGAGATCGTGTGTTACTTGGTTGCAGTGCCATTTTTTTGGTTGGTAGACCATGCTGATGCACACTTTTGGCGCTAACGCGCACGTAGCCACATTGTTTCATAAGCTGTTTTTGTTCAATGAATATATCGTACGAATTACACTTATTACCATTAGACTAGTTAGATCCAAACCGATACTTCCTTAAAAATGATTCGTTATTCTCACCATACAGGATGACTTCAGAGATTTCCCACTAAAGATATATTTTAAAGTTATTTTGGAGTTCTTTCATCATAGCTTGTGGAGATAATGTACACGTTCGCGAAATTCTTAAGTTTACAGCCTCACATATTTCACTGTTTATGCATCAGAAACGGTATTGCATTTTTCCACTTCCATAGTGACCAACCACAAGTTCAAGAAAATTCCTTTCAGGGATAAGCGTGAAAGTAACGTCAGGCTTCTCTGTTACTCAGTTTTATAAGTGCTCGTTTGTCCAGCAGTTATATAACTGGTCTGCCGGTACTTAAGATGGGAGGCTCAGGAAGAGATTCCGCAATTGTGACCTGTTGTTGGTGGCATCGATGTGCAATTCTGCTATCACCAATTTCGGGTTGTTTGAAGCCTTGAGCTTCAGCAAAGCAGTCGGAATTAGTATTACCATAGCAGAAGACATCACTAGGTGGTGAATGCGCACATTGCCCTTTCGGAATCAAATGACAAGTGGCTACCGCCTTTCTTCCCCGCTGGGGAGGCTGACGTCAGCCCATCGTGGATGGCACTCGAGTAACTCGACCTCATCAACTAGGGGGGCCGTCGTTTGGGGATCTTAAATGACGTCGTATTAAGACCGGTCCTGGAATGGCGAGCCAGCTCGGTAATGAAATGCCTAAGGTTGATTTTCTGTTGCAAATTCCCAGTGACTGCATAACACGCTTCTCGATCTCGTCGCAAACATTATCGCCCGCCAAAGTGTACTGTTCAACCTTGACATGACAGTTCGACAGTTGTAAGCTTTAGTTCGACTGATGACAATACTCCTGCTATGCAGAAAGCTTTTCAGTTCCTCGGACATGAAAGCATGTCTTCGATTTGAATACACGTACCGAATATTAAAAGCAGCTGACAGCAGCACTTAATTACGGGAGATGCTGTCATATCCGAACAGGGAAAACACAAACGGCAATCTTGAATATTCATCAATAACTGTTAATAAGTATTTGTTACCAGTATCGAATGGAAGAGGGCTTTCAAAGTTGACATGCAACTTTTCGAAGAGCACGGTCACCTTAATTAAGATATCGTTTGGCGGTGCGTAGACTTTCGGTTCTAACTCCACGCACATTGAACAACGCGAAGTGACAGATTTCTTCTGCTCGACTGAATAGAATAGGTTTCTGGAAAGTATGAAGTGCAACACCCGGACGACACAGTCGTGACACCTTCAGAGACGATATCTGAGTCGATGATACATAATGCGTGCGGGATAGTGCGTCGGCCGTTTGGTTTTCTTCTGCACGTTACTCGATACCAACGCTGTAGCACGAAAACCATCTTTGAGTTATGTCATTCTTAGTCTTCTCATGGTGTTGAACATTGTACATAAAGACGACAGACTTTGAACGGCAATCAGTCGGAAATGGATTCCCAGCAAATAATGTCTCCACATTTTGTGGACTTCTACTTTACCGTAGTCTTCTTTCTCGACGGAAGAACGACGTCGTTCGCACGGTGACAATGTTCGAGAGAAAAACGCCACAGGTTCACCATTCTTTGTTAGAATAACAGCAACAGCAATGTCCGAATCATCAGTCCGCGTGACTAAAGGGGATTGGTGATCAACAGTGATAACCACCGTTTTTTCTGGATCGTTTTTGAACGAATTAACTGATGCACTGACAGCGTGTGGCAGAGGGAAAATACAACTTTTGACCAGTGGACTAATCCTGTCAAAAAAGTGGAAGTCCACAACGCGTTGTGATTTGATGTCTTTTCAGACGTGGGTTGTGATCCTCAGCATTCACATTGCACACGGTTATATTATCCACGTAAGCAAGCGTAGCTTGCAATCTTCCGTCTTTGACAAGTTTGTCTGTTACTCTTTGGAGACACGCGACATCGTTGGCTACTCAAAACGGTATACAGCAAGACCGGTAGAGGTTTCCACAGGTCTCGAAGGTAGTATACAGTCTCTCTCTCTCTCTCTCTCTTTTCTAATTATTTGATGATAAGCGCTGTGTAAATTCAGGACTCTGAAAATAGAATACTAAAAGATTTCCTCGGCCACCTCGTCAGTCTTTGGTAGAGGTAGGCTTTGAGTTGGGTGTATCGATTAACAGTCTGACTATAATCTGTCACCATTCGTTTTCCGTGCCGTTCGTTCACAACTACCAATACCTGGGCACGCCGAGGAGAAGGCGACGGTTAAGTAATGCGGTCTCAAGAATGTTTCGGTTTCTGATTGAATGAACCCTTCGTCGCATGCCGAGTGACGTTGCAATTTGGTTACTGTTGGTTTGTAATTGGACACTAAATTTCCAAAGTGTGACGTTCGATATGGACTGCGAGCAAACCACACTAAGGAAACGGTAGTTTCTCAGCATTAAAAAGAAATTCAATTTTTTCTTGAAGTTTGAAAAAAATCTGTCAAGGAGTACATCGACGCATAGGTTGGGCAATACAGAGACCTTTACTCGGTCATAATATTAATTCTCATAACGTTTGCTAACATTGCAGTGGTCCTGTGTACGGCTAGTTAACCTGGTAGAAGCCGTGGTTATTGTATTGCACTTTTCCATTCTCCACCGATGTCTCCAAACGATAGAACTTGAGATGTAGCTTTCAAAGCTATCGGTATCTGTTAAAGCTTGCAGTTACGTCGTCTACCAACATTCCACTAACAGTGTTCGAGTGACAGAATGGAGCCGTCGTAACATTCATTGAAGAAAGTAGTGGTTTAACAGTTGACGTAATATTCCTGGTTAATACCATCGACTGACGTCTTTCAGTAATGATCTCTTTTACCACATCTCTTGCATACCGCATCTCTCGCAGGGCATAGGGAGCGTGGACGTCGATCACGTTCCGACGTTTTTGTGTTATCCATCTCTGATCTTTGCACTGCTTGTTATCATTGAGTGCCCGTTTTGCCCTACTTGTGTTGATGATCAACCGGACACGTTGGGCTGCAAGGTACGAATCTGTTTTGCCAAAATCTCGCTGATTCTAAAACCGCCTAAAAGGGTGATCGGAGGTTGACAACGTACTTTGCTTAGTTACCGATGTTGATCAGCTCTTCACTGATTTGAAAAAGGCCAACAGTAGCATGTAAGATGTCTTGCGCAGTGACATTTCGTTCGCATCTCATCGGTTACTTTTGCGAAATTAACATACACATTATATAGTGGGGGAGCAAGCAGCTAGGCGAAATCGATCTAATCATCTACGACAGTTAGTCAGGTGACCATAGTGGAAGCAACGAGATGCACCTGAAGCGTACTTATTAACAAAAAAACATGAATTTGATGCAAGAACAGAATTGCTGTAGGTCATAAGGGCAATAGGAGTCCATAGAGAGAGAGAGAGATGGTAAAAATTCATACAGATTGAATGGAAGAGGTAAGATATGGTTGGAAAATCTATACAAATCAAACAGGGATCAGAGGAATGTACATCGATTCACACTGATTAAAAAAAGGATAACGCAGTATAGATTAAGGAAGGTTAGGGGTGGTCCGTCAGCTATTAAATTGTATGAAAGTTTGTCGGTGGGAACCAATGTTTCAATCTCCACTGATTGTTACCCGTATTCATTTGTCTGCACAATTCAAGTGAGCGTGTTTGCTGTGCTATATGATGGTATTGAGCTGATACTGTTACTTGCGCTCGTTTGTTATGCGAAATAGTGTAAATAAGCACCTCGTGGCTGTTAAATAGATTGCGGGAGTATTTTACAAACTTCCGCTTTTGTTTGCCTCGGTTTTGCACTCGGTTTCTGCTACTGAACTTTGCATTGACCCAGTTTATGGCACTCCTGGCCTTCTCGTTCCACGGCGTAATATGTCTGCCCTACTCACTAGCGGGAGGCAACCTTTTTTGAAATGAGGTTGGGAATGTCATTTTGCTTAATCGTGACGTGCACAACCAATGTCTCTCATTACCCGTTCGGCCTTCAGCGTGATGCAGTCAATGGTTTCATAATGAACGGTGAAAATCATGCTCCAATGGACACTGAGTCGAACGAGAACAAAAAGGTAAATTTATTCAGTTTTACCATTAAGCTTTCAGTCTCGGATCGAATATGTGGAAACAGTTCCTTCAAAAGTGATCCACATTCGCAACATGCCCAGTGATGCAACTGAACACGAAATAGCCCTTCTGGGCATACCATTCGGAATGTTGGAAAATATGGTGTTGTCCAAAAAAGCCGGACAGGTATGTCATAATTGACTGATTCTCGTTTATACCTTAGGCTTTAATTGAAATGCAATCTTTGGACAGTGCCATACTCATGGTGTCCTATTACCGTCAATACCAAGTTACCTTGCGGGGAAGGAATTTGGTCATGCAGTTTTCAAAACACCAACATCTAGAGTTGCATTCCGAAAACAGTCATATTGGTGATGCGATTAAAAATGCAAATTGTATAGTTCAGCAGGACCTCAGTGGATCCAACTCAGGGTTGCCGAATACTGTTTTGCGCGTGTTAGTTGATAATATTATGGGACAACAGATCAACCATACCATCCTCCATAAAGTAATGTCTCATTGCTAACACTTTTATTGCTCCCAGATTTTCTATCGATATGGGAAGATTTTGCGCATAATAACATTCTTAAAAAATAATCAGTACCATGGTCTCATTGAGTTTGACGATCACATTCACGCTTTTGTGGCCATGTTGGTGAGCCGTCTATTTAACTGTTAACCTTGTTTGCATGAAGCATTTAAATGGACAAAATATCTACACCGGGTGCTGCTCTTTACGTGTCGAATTTTCCAAGAATCGCGGGCCGTTAGAAGTACGACATGAGAGTGATAAGTGTCGTGATTATATAAATAACCCGCTCACTGAAGAAGAACTTGCAGGCTTAAGAAGGTACGCGAGCGGTTCAATGAGTGGGAGCAGCAGTGGCGGAAATCACCATCCTCCTGGTGGCAATATCACTCATTTCCAGAATGCAATTGTACCCGGTTTAACTCATCAGGGCATTCATCTTCCTATGGGTATGATCGCATCACCTAGTAGCAGCAATACTGGTATCAATGATCTCACCGCACAACTTGCCGCATTGGCACAACAGTCTGGTTTGGCTCTCACACCGGCTGCTGCTGCTGCAACTGCCAGTTTTATGGCGTTGACCGCACAGAATAATGCTGTTGGTGCTCAATCCATAACAGGTGTACCGAATCTTGCCGCGCTGATAGCGGCTATCCAGAGTGGCGCTGTTCAGAATCCCGTTTTATCACATCTACCTGGTGGTGCTTCGGGGTCGTTAAATACCTTGCAACACTCAGTCTCATCTCATACTGCATCCACTGGAGTTCGTGCCCCGCCAAACAATAACGGCGGTACGGTTCTGATTGTATCTAATTTAAATGAAGAGGTGAGTACTTGCAGATGTTGAATTCCAATCGTTCCTTTCTTTTCAAACACTTGCGGAGCTTAACCAATCTATTCCTTGTTCTTCTTTTTATACGTGTTCTTCAATTCACATTCTGTGCGGTCAACCTTGGGTCTTTCTTCGTTGGTTGGCTTTACGATTCTATAATTGTGAATCCGGGTTTTCACGATCACCAACTTCGTCGTTTCCATTCGTCTTCTGCTGTTCTTTGCCGCATTATGAACTCTACGTGATGTGTGAATGATTTACTTGGATCCATTGTTTCCACCTTGATCTTCGTGAAGAGGGTGTATCCAGATGCTCTCTTTACTCTCTTTGGTAGGTTTACCATCCACCTCTTTGCTGTTGTGTACATTGCTTTGTTCAACTTATCTCCCAGTTGTGTTATCTGATACCTGCGGCCATCTGACTTTGTAATTTCTTCCCTAAATTTAATGTAATGGTGGATATACTGTATACGTAAGCGTGACCATCACGGCATTATATTTATTTGTCGCCATCGGCTCAGTTTGCATTTTTCCAAGCAGACAAAGTATCTACAAGTTTTGTTGTGGGCTCTTTAACTACTTTGTCAAGGACAGGCAATCTCGTTCCATTTCAACCCTAAACTTTTTCTTCCCGATTCAAGGCTGTCTGCATGCCATTTGCTTCGCGTAACCGCTTTGTTGAGAAGCATGGGAGCATGGAGTTCGAAAATGTTCGGAATTTTCACTGTTATTGAACCGGATTAGCTTGGGTTGGCTGCTATCAGCCGTTACTTTTAGTCTTGTTTGTGTGAATTGTGTCATCCGTGCTTAATTCTGTAAGTTTACTCTCGCGACCTTTTGTGTTCACAGAAGCCGTCGCAATTTTTTAACCTTTTTTACCGTGTCGTTGAATTTGGCTAACTGTTTTTGCTCATTTCATGTATCCACTGATTTCCATCGGTACACGAAAATGCGAAGAGTATATTTCACCGTGAGAAGTAAGAACTAACTTAGTTTGCGCGTTGGGTTTGCTATCATACAATGTACACCGAGTCAGTTCATTAATTTTGGCCATAGTAAGTTTTGGTGCAAGTTGGGTGCTTGAGCATCTTCCACAGGACAGAGACCGCTGTTTAATCACCGGTTTTCAAGAGTGTACACACGGTCTTGAGGGTACACATTCGGTGAAATTTGACTAGTCTTGTTTGCCTACGATAAAATTCATTAAGCAACCAGAGCGTTATAGTATCTATCTCTGGATGGCTCTATACCGTCCGTAAATTTCCGCAATAGGTGAATTAACCCTCAGTTCTCAGTAATTAGCCGCTTCATACTTCGCTATCTTATGATGTAAACAAATGATGCAACTGTCGTTTGGATCCTCAAGTCAACCTGAAAGGTGCCGCTACGTTTTGTCTGTGGCTTCGAAATTCAGTACGTTGTTTAAAATTTAATGTTGACTTATTTGTGCTCAGGTGGTACCAATAGCCATGACGTCTTTTCTTGCTGGTGTGCTTGTTATTGCTTATATTGTGCATTTATTAAGCTTCCTCTTTTCGACTGGCCCATTCTGATACAGGCGTATACGGTGATGTGACGCGCGTGAAAATTATGTTTAACAAGAAGGATACTGCCCTGGTTCAGTTTTCCGATTCTCAGCAGGCCCTGACTGGTAAGTTTGTTTACGGTTTCTGATATCTGTAGCCTTGCAATTCCTGTCCGGACAACGCCTTTGGGACAAATGTATGAAAATTGCAGTTTCTCGACATAACGTTGTACAGCTTCCAAGGGATGAGGCGGAAAATCATCTCACCAAAGACTACAGCACCAGTCTCTTGCACCGATTCAGAAAACCGAATTCGAAAAATTTCATGAACATTTATCCACCCAGCCATATACTACACTTGAGCAATATTCCTCCGTCAATCAACGAAGAGGACATTCGGATTTTATTCGCTTCAAAAGGCTTCGAAGTCACAGGCTTTCGTTTCATGCAGTATGTTCTGTAAGACGTTTGTGTAGATTTTTCTATAGGAAGGACAAAAAAATGGCGCTGGTCCAATTGGATTCAATTGATACAGCTATCCAAGCGCTGATAGTAAATTCTGGTCTATTTTCTTCTTTTCTAACGTTTTATTTTAGGAACTGCACAACAGTCAGTTGACAGAAAATTCACATTTACGAATAAGTTTCAGCAAATCTGCGATTTGAACTGCTTTGATCAGTTCATCGTGCATTCTGATATGCCAGTACGAATTGTTTCTCAGAGTCGGCCATTGACCAACAAAATGTTATCATGTTCAACAGTCCTTATAAGTAAACGCATCTATGTAACTTCTTCATTCTTGAGTTGGGTTTCAACGTCTTTCGTTAGAAATAAGGCTGAATAAAATCTGTTTACTGCTGATAACCAGCTATTTTATTAATGCCCGGTGCTCGATATATCACTTTTAAGCGGTAACTCGTTCCTCCATCGATTGCTTGTCTCATAGTGAATTACCATATGTGAAAGTTCCTCACTTAGGCAACTTTGCTTCGGCGGTCAACAGTTTAACGCTGTGAATGACCGTTCTGGACTTGTGGAAAACCCTGATGTAAACGCGCACTCGCTGACTGTAATATACGCCACACTGAACCGACAAGAGCAGATCTCCGCATACGCGAAAACGCCAAAGGTATTGAGTTAGTTCAACCAGTAGATCAACAATCTGTGACTGTGCATTCTTTAAAATTTCTGTTAGTCCATTTTATTTCGCCATTCTTCGGGTTGTTTGGTGTATGCCCGGCATAAAACGTGCAGTGTATGTATGAGTGGAAAACTGGAAAACATGGTGAAACGTAGACAATTCTGAAAAAGGATGAGAATTCATGTGCCTTTCTAGTTTATCTCGATGTCTTTTCGGTTCATGTTGTGAGAGTACGTATACTGGAGCAAAGCAGTATTCTCGTCTTTGGTTCGTGGCCTTATTCTTGAGGTTTTTTAGCTGGCGACAACATCTGCTGTACCCCAACCGGATGATGACAACAGGAAGCAGGTCGGGTAAGGGCTTACGCCAACTGAAGGATGCTTACTGCTTTTTCTAGGCACATCCGGAGAGCGATGTACGGTACGCTGTGGGCCGGCCTGCGATGGACGAGTTATCTGAACAGATAAATTGAGTGAAGCTATCCATTCTCAGCACGTCATCGAATTCCGTGATTCGTCATGCGGGACCATCGCCACTAACGATTTTTAGAAACACGGACCTCACCGTTGAACTGCCGAGTTTTTTTTTCAGCCGTAAAATAATGCTACGCTTGCACGTGCCTAACTCCACCTGTGGCCTGACTGTATGATGCCGTTAGAACGAGCCCACGCTTATCACTTACTCCATTCCTCAACAGGCAATTCCAGAAGATAGTTGTCGATAGAATCGAGAGGTGCCCGGTTTTCCAGGCCTGTCCTTTCGTTCATTAGTCGACGTGGCGATGGTGGAGCAGCGGACAGACTGAATATTCGCGACCTGCACAATACGGCTCGATTTACATAGCACTGTTGACAGATTAATCTGTGGTGCAAGAAAAATGTCAACATCTTGAGCCCGACCAAAGTTTGACCTAGCTCTTGTGCGACTAGTATAGGAATCCAGGAGTTCTCCCTAACTCACGCATAATTCCTGTGTTGAGTGTAAGTTTGAGATATTTTGATTAACGCCAAATCCCATCCCCCATGAGGGAGTTTATGACTATCGCAGTCCGTGTGGCATAATGTAGTTCGCTGGGATGTGATGGTTTTCGGCGTTAGTGATTATCCTTTTTGGCTCCATTTTTTTGACAGCATAAGATTTACGTTAAACACAGTTGTGCTTGCTGTGTGGTGAGCAATACACTTGTTGGGGTTATATGTGAATTGTGAAGTGGTTTCTAAGGTGTCGCGTGATGTTTCTCGCTCCCCTTTTCGACTTCCAGCTGATGGTTTCTGATCGCCTTATTATTATCCTTACTTTGGACCTTATCAGAAAACCCTTGGTTCTAATTAGCTATCCGTATTTTCACCAGTTACCTTCAGTTCTCACCTTTCTAGGCGGCGTTCTGTAAATGCGTCCAGGCCCAGTATTTTTCCAGTATTGCAGGCCCAGTGTGATCTGGACGTGTTCAGCAGCGCCGAGGCCTGATTACTATACCAACCATGAATAAAGGAAAGCTTGCCCTATTTGGGATGAAAGGGATGATGGGGACCCAGCTACTAAAACAAGCACCTACTCAAACATTCAGTATCAAGATGCTTGGGTCTTGCAATCAAACAATCTTGCTATGAACGAGTAGAGAGTTTCTTCACTGTTATTCTCTAACAGGCAGCTCAGCCAGATGATATACATGCCACTGACTCCGATTGGCTGTCATCTCATTTCAAGTAATCTGCTCTGAGCTGTCAGCGCCCCAGCCTGGGAGGCGGACTCAACCTGAACTAACGAACTTCTTGGTAGTTGGCTGTCTCCACCTGGCACCCCAAGCCAGTGAGCCTCGACGCCTTCAAAATTCGCTCGGTGTAGCAAACTGGTTAGCTTAACCTAAGTCTGTGCATATTTTAAGACTGAACGAATCAACTCAGTTGATAACCATTACTAAAAATCTGCTCTCCGATTTCATCGTCGCTTACTGCTTGGTCCCGCGGATGTGGACAACCGTGCTCTTGTGTCTGAGGCTGGTTATCGTCTTCTACATTGAATTACCGTAGGGTTACAGTCATACCGTAACGGCTCTGACACTGGTCTTACGCACGTGATCTTCATGCTTCAGAGAGACTCCACCATCGCTACGGTGTTCCTGATTAGCGAATACCGCGGTAACCTTGGAAACAACTATTTGACTTCCTATGTATCCGCCATGGCAGTTAAGCATCAATGTGAACCACTGATGTATTGCTGTCTATGATGATGATGATGCCGCTGGCGACAAAACGTCGTACGTTCACAAACCGGCCAACAGTCCTCATGGTTTCACTTTTCAACTTAAAATTTGCGCATTGGCATCAGTCATTTTCACACCTTCCAAAGTATGCGGTAAAGCGCAGGATGATGTGCACGTCTTTCTCTGCTACTCGTAAATTGTCAGACAGCTACACTCTGTCAGCGTAATCAAGATCAGTCCCCCACCAGTTAGTGGTTCGTGCAGACAGTTCTGCTGTTCACTTTGTGACAAAACCAAACAGATGGTGTTGTTGATGATGAAAACTGTAACCCAAGTTAAACTTTGAGACTAAAGCACTGACATTACATTCACACGCTAGTTCGACAGATTCATGCCTTCAAGGGACTTTGAGATTGAAGACTGATCCACTGAAATAAACGCACTTTTACAATCGGGGTAGATAACATCTGTTGGCCTGTGATACATATTGCGATGCTCCTGAATTTGGCAAGATGAAAATTGTATCAACATTTTCGATCAGGAAGAGATCCTGCTTGTTCCCTATTGTCTTCCTCGTGAGGAGCAGTGAATCGGTGATGCATGATGAATGCCAGAGCCATATTTATGGCGGATCAAGCTAATTAATAGTTTTCGCGGGAGTCACTGATTCCTTTCTCGTCTGTAGGAACTGTGATCGAATGACTTCAGCAGAGAGGAATGTACTACGTTGCCCATACTAGTGAAATTGGTGATCCAGGATGTTTGATGTATCCTACCTTCGAAATGTGCCGGCACTATATCATATGAGCCAGCAACTTCCGCGTGAGAGCTGAATCTCATCAGCGAACGTCAGAATCTGTAGGTGGTCTTAATTCGACTGACTACAAGTTTGTGGCGGTACCACTGTAGAAACGGGAAACCGTCTTGTCTGACTCTCATAAGGTTCCCGTCGGTCTAATCTGCCGGGCTGTTGTATCTGACGTCCTTCTGTTGATAGTTTCACTAACAGATGAGAGCCGGGCGGCAATTGTACATGCAGGCTGGGAGAGTCTGCTAGTATTCCATAATTCAGAAGAAGCTTCCCTGCCGTTACTGATACCGTTTTTCGTTGATGTTGGCATAATGTAGCGGGTGGAAACGCCTCAACGTATGCTCTCCTACTCTCGTAACTGGATTGTTTACAAGTTTTGGGGATCGTGATGTTTACGTTCAGACGACGTCTAATAAATGTTGTCCCGTTAACAATCCTGCCTCAACTTATCCTATTTTCCATGGCTTCACTATCTACTGCTGACGGTTTTGATGAGCTCTACTTTTAGTTGTATCACTATCATAAGCAACTGACAGGCTTTGACGTTGGATTTTGAGCCGAGTGGTATCAAGAGATGATGTCACAGTCAGAATCAAACGACCGTCGAAACATCCACTAATCTCGTTCACGCGGTATAAAGTGAGGGGTGGTTCTCTTTCCGGTCCCTAGTGCTGTAATATGCTCATTGCTACCCAACCGGTTGGATCTCCAGTTTTCCGTTTCACAGGGGTGATTTACTACACCATGTTCGTGTGTTTGCTGATTGGAATTTAGAAAAGTGTACTTTTGGAAACGTAAATGTCAACTCTCTGCATGTGTCTTGTTCATTCTTCAGTAACGGGCGTCCTAATACTTGTATCCCTTCTCTGTATTAGTTATGTATAGCTTCAGACGGTGCTTTCATGTTAATCTGCAGTTTTGTCTTCGTCCCTCGAAAAGAAGCCATTAAACAATTAACCCCTACAAAGTGGCCATCCAAGCCCGACCATTTAAATGATTTGGATAATCTGCTCAATAGTGATAACTTACTGTCAGTGGCGAGAACATTTTTGTAGCCTTCATCACCATCCGCAGCTGTATATCCATCGTACAAGGACGAGAGGAAGGAGATATAGTTTAGAGTGGGTGATCGGATTAAATCACAAAGTCCCTGTGTTTCAACTCAAACACGCAGCCTCAGGGTACTTTGTTTTACAAACCTGTGGTCTAGTTCCAAATAGTGTTTGTAACCTTCACCGGCTGCCTCGCTTTTTGTTTGACGTAGGGAGGAAGCGTTTCTATCGCCGGATTCAACCTAGATTGATGAAGACTGCCCTGTCCATGGATATGCGAACCCTTATTTAGTAATCCTTGTTCCCGGTGCTGCTTTCATAATCGTGACAGTCTCTTTGTCTGACATCTGTTTCCCTCGTGCAGTGTTTTATTTCCCATCATTTGATGAAGGCACTATCTTGGCAGTACATTATGTTTACACACTCCATTTTTATCTATCGATGCATGCCAGTTCTCAGTTGTGCCTTGCTTTTCAAATGCTGAAAAGTTTGTTACTAGCCAAACGCTATCAATCCTGGACCATGGTGGTCAAAATGAGGGGACGATGGAACCGAGTGATTCGACATGAAATGCACGTACACTCCCGTGTTAACTGATTTGGCCGTGGTTACAACGGCCTTTTAGGTCCGTTCGCCAACCCAAATCAGCTGGGAGGGCTGGTTTTGAGAAAGCTCTCTGGACGAATCTTTCGGTTGAAGTTCCCGTGCCCGAGGTTTTGCTTCCGGATGCACAATTATGGAGCGACCAGTATATCCCGATCTTTTTGCAGATGCTAGAACACCGACAATCCTTTTTACAACCAATTTTCATGGTGTTTTTAAACTAGAAGACTGCCTTTATTTTTTTTATGCACCGTTTGCCTACTGGATCATTGAAAATCGCGAATTTGTTGAACTAATTTTCTGGTCTTTCCAGGTGTGGATAGAGTTTCCATGGGCAGTTGTCTCGAAGTTCTCCACTTCAAATGACGTCCGACAGGATTGTCTTCTTCCGCAAAATGACGTACGAAGTATCCGTAAAAGCGCCGGTTAGAAGTTGCTTATGTTGGGCACATCATCATCATAGACAGCTATACATCAGTGGTTCACATTGAGGCTTAACTGTTACAACCACGAAGAATAAAGACTGGAGGGGAAGTGGGCCGAACTACTATAAATAACTACGTCTGTATTCAACATACAACATCAAGGCGCCTACACCTTGCAAACAACCGAGCTGTAAGTGAAAGTAAGGCGTCATCAGCAAGACAGCTTCCTTACGGCTTTCACTGCCCCGCATCATTAAGTGCACTCACTTCACAGACAACTCGGCCAAACAACGACACATTCACGCCACTGAGCTCGATTAGCCGCCATCTCACCTAACGTCTCAAGCCACCGACTCTGTGAGTCGCGAGGGCCCCAGCCCGGGAGACGAACCCGATCTACAGTGACCAACCCCTTCGTGAACGATTTCATTTGTCTACGCCAGGTCATCATCTGTCCACCTTGCGCCAGTCGGCCGCAGCGTCGGCAAACAGTGCTCGGTGTGGCAAACGACTAGCTGGCATCCTTAGTACATGACCCAACCATCTAAGTCTGTGCAAATGTAGCGACTGAACAAAAGAACTCGTTTGACAATCACTACCAAATACCCGCTTCCTAACCTCCTCGTTGCTCACTCGCTGTGCCACCCGATACGAGCGATCGAACGCAGACATCGGTGGTCAAATACCTGAAGACGGTTCACGTCCTCTACTCTGAGCGGCCAGGTTTCGCTGCCGTAAAGTAACAGCCCTCACTGTCGCCTTATATACGCGACCTTTAAGCATCAGAGAGATACCTCTCTGTCGCCAGAGGTGTCCTAGATTAGCGAACACCGCCTCTAGCCTTAGAGATACGCGCTTCTATTCCATTCCCTACACCCTCATCATTGCTATTGCAGCTTCCCAGGTGCGCAAACCGGTCAACAACCTCCATGATTTCACTATCTGGGCACAGCGATCCATCGTCATCCAGGCGACATGTTATTAGGCCAGATTTGCCAGCTGGACACGGTACATCATAGTTCAGTCCTCCATCTTGGACTTTGCTGTTCAACTCTGTCACTCTTTGATTTCAATCTAGAAATCTTTCCGAAACGTACGTGTGAACATTATCTCTGAATCCGGTTGGAATATAAGCGAACAAAGATTGTCTAGCGAATTACACAGAGCTCATTGCTGTCAGAGATCTAATCTACCTATGAGGCCGTTCTGTTAAAACTTACGGTTGCTTCGTTACCTTGGGTGGGACACATGAAACCATCTGAGGCGTACCGCCATCATAGAGTTGGCAGAGCAATTTCTGCTAGTTCGATTCATCTACTGTTCTGGATTCAAGCCCCAAAACGACGCCAGACGTTAACTTCCAGTATGTCTTACGTGCGCACTTAGGCACTCTGCTGGGGTTTCTGTTCTCGATTTCACAGGTGGCCTTTTTACTCATGGGTTCAGAATACTTACAACTTGTCACTGAATCTTGTCGTCGCTATGAGTTAACTGCCGCAGATATCTATTGTGAACTGGAACGAATCTGTTTAGATACTAGTGAACCGGTCAGTTCTGCGTACCACAACTTGTGACCGCTTAGGCATGTATACTTCGATTTAAAAAGGTGTTTCGTGATATTTAGCATAGGTTGGCCGGTTCAGGAATAACTGCAAAAGACCTAGACCCTCGTCCCCTGGGCCGCTCAAGTGACCTGTTTTGAACAGCGGGGGTCGTTTGATTCCTTGATTTTCACAACAACTTGGATGACTCACTACGCCACCCGACTGGACCACGTGCGATGAGGTCAAAAGTGATAACACGTAATCCATAGAAGTTCATGCTGAAGCAAGCAGTTTTCGTTCTCGCCTATTAATACCGGATCGGTCCATGTAAATTATAACTTGCTGCTGCGATTCTTTTTTGTGTGCTAAAGGTTGGTTCGGTGACATGTTCTTGTTTTGTCTACCATTGTGTTCTCGAAAGCGAATTTTCAAACCGAAAGCATGCATTTTCATACAACTGCCGCTCGGTTAGTGTTCTTGCGGGTGTTTCGTGAGATTTCGATTAGGTGCTCTAGCGGGTCAAGGTATACATGCGATATTGTGAAATGGTTTGAGCGATCTCACAGACTTACATTCCTGCGCTTGGGCGTTACCAATTTACGATAGTTGGGCACACTAGTGAAAATGACTCGGTAATAAATCTTCGTAGCTCCAATCTTTAGCATTGAGTTGAACGGATGTCAGACTCCCTATGGCTCAAACCACGACCACTCTGTATTACGGCAGAGCTGAAGTTGCTAATGAATCATCCGCTCTTGAAGCCCCACATATTTGTTAGTCCATCTGATTTGGACTCACGATACTAGTCAGTACCGGTTGTAAATTACACTGGACATGTTCCCGTCAATCAGTCCAAACGTGCCTACTCATGTTTTGCATTCATCCATAGTACACTACTTTTATATTGAAACTTTGCTTGTTCATTATTCTGCTGAGGGTACGGGTTGATTCAAGCATTTACAAAATGGCTCATGGTGCCTAGCAGTTTTTGCAGATGTATCTCACGTCCGTCGTGATGTCTTGGTGTCGTAATTATTAATATGGTTCCATTGTGGACTGTCATTTCATGATCATGTAATTCCACGGCACCTTAAGTATCTTGGGCCGATTGCTGTAAATACACTGAAGGTTTTCGCTGTTCAAATCACAAATCTGTGTGCCTTTCAGTAGATTACCATATTTGCAAGTCTTTCTCAGTCAATCCACCACGTTCGATGGAATTGTGGTGAATTGGTTGACTTAGTGGCTAAGTGAATGGACGGCATTCAATGGTAGTCATACAATTAACAGTTGCCTTGAACTGCCTGCATCACCAGACGAGTGAGTGCTCTCCCGTTCCACCTGTGTGAAAAGCGTGGATTCCTCCCTTCATGTCGGATCCCAATCGGCCAACTCATACTTTGGTTTTGTTCACTTTTCGTCCAACCCTGTGCATCCCATCTCTAATTAACGGTCGGTTGTTCTTCCAATGCGAGTGCTTCCACAGCATTCGTACTTTCTACTAGTTTCCACAGGTTCTACTCGGTAGCAGGCGTAGGATTGAAAACAATCCAGCCTGTAAAATGTAAATAGTGTTCCGTGTTGGACACATTCGACTTGGTCACATTTCTTATTTGGGAGACTAATTTGGGCCGCTATCGACACCTTGGACTTCGGTCAGATTCCATATAGAAGTTGCGCATGGGAATGGGATTCGTGCGACCGATCTCAACTAGTCAGAACTGTCCCTTGATGTTAGGGCGTGCAAGCATAACCTTGGTTATCGACTTGCATTTTCTGTTATTTCAGTTTTGATCACGACGGACGCCTGCTGTAAGAACAACCGTCTGCATGTTCAAGGTTTGGTGTGTGCAAAAAGCTCCAACCTCAGAGGAGCCGTCCTCTACGTGAAAAGCATCTCAGTTGGAGTGTACATTCAGTTTAAAAAGTTTTCACTAATTTTGGCTACCGTACCATACTTTGATGTTCCCTTATTTGTTACGGCGAAAGTTTGACGAATGTGTCCGTGACTGTTTCTGAATCTCGTTTGTCCTTCTTAAGCTATTTCCAAGGTTTGATGGGCTAGCCTGCATTCAGTTCGATACAAACGTTGTAAACGACAAACATGACGATTCTCGTTTTCTTCACAATTCGATTCTTCTGACGCTAGAAATCGTCTTGACAACATAATGCCTGGCCTCCTTTTCTCTCTCAAATGCTTCGTATGGATGCTGTCAGTACAATCATGACACTCTAAATCGACTTTTTGAGAAGAATTAGGTCTGAGTTTGTGTAAGTCATCATCCAAAGATTGTGACCGTCGGTGGTTCGCGATGATGCTTAGTTGCCATACTGTCATGGAGAAAGGAATAAGCCTTGACCAACAAAGGGAAGTAGTAATCATTACAAACAACTACGTCTTTACTGGAACGTTGTAAATCAAGGGTCTACACCTTTCAAACAAACAACCAAGTAAGGAAGGCGTCGTCCGACGAACCGCCATTTCATCCTAACTGTTCCGCCGTCGACCCTCCGTCGCGAGGGTCCCAACATACAGTGGTGAACGATTTAATTTCTCTGCTCCAACTTATCGCCTGCTCACTTCACACCTTACACCAGTCTGCCGCAGCATAGGCAAAGTGCTTGGTATCCATTCAAACCTAACTATTTAGATAAGCTCGCGTGACATTCGCTACTAAATGTCCGCCTGCTAATTTCTTCGTTGCTTACCGGTCGTCACCATCCGATGCGGGCGACCGTGCGCAGACGTCAGTTGTCAGCTACCCTAAGGTGGTTCACGCGTACCACTATGAGCTGTCAGGTTTTGCAGCTGTAACGCATCACAGTTCGCGGTTACCTTACATGAGCGATTCCGAAGCTTCGGAGCGATGCTTGTCTGTCCATAGAGATGCCCTATGTCAGCGAACACCGCTGTAGTGTTGGACGTACGAGCCACCGTTTTGTTCCTCACTTCCCTGCCGCCGCTGACTGAACTCCAAAAACATTGGTCATCAACCTCGATAATGCCGTTATATAACACTAACTTCGCGTAATTCTAGCAGTCTTTCAGAAGCACCTTGCATGTAGTCAGGTTCGCCCAGTCCTTCACTAGGTTCAAGCTGCATTTTGTGAGCGCTGCAGGCAGCTTTCCCCTTACTTTGGCAATGCAACATCAAACGAAACTTGTGGGAGTGAACATTCATGGTATACACTGCTTGCAGTGCCGAAGCTGTCGGGCAGTTCGCCGTAGACTTTCATTTAAACGGAACCTTCGGAATAAAGTGCCGACAACAGGTACAAATGCTTGTCTGGTACATTTTTGCGTTGCAACTATCCTGCAAGTTATTTCAAACGTACGTTTATGATCATGAACAATGACTTTTAGCAGGCGGCACTTATGATGCCGCCCCATAATTGGGCGTAGTGTAGAAATTCGTTCAATTCCCATTCATCTAAGACAAGACTATTTTTCTGTCTTCCTTCCGAGTTGTGATGAGTCGAGGAAGTAAACTGGTTTCCAGAACCCTAGTAATGACAGGGGTGAGACTGATTCCCCGTGATGGTTTTCGCGGTAACCCGTGGCTCTTTACATCGGGGAACTGTTTCCTGGTGACTTTAAAATTTATGTTTTCTGTCGTCCAAACAAGTTGAAACAACTGAATCAAGACAAACGCCTTCCCATCTTCTTTGTAGTATTTCAGCACGAGGTAATCTGGGCCTTATTACGCTCGTGAGCCGAAGTAAAACTGAGCCTCAACATCAAACCTACCCATTATGGTGCCAAATTAAGAACCTGTGATAATGACACAGGAACGGAAGGCTAGGTTCTCGTTACCTCCTGCCTGACGGGATATTTTATGGGAGTGTGTGCCGCCCCTCTCGATTATAGTTTCGCTGACGTATAGAAGTCTGAAGCCAGTGGTATGTGCAAGCTTGGGGAGTCTGCTGGTATTCCATGAGGCAAAGCTGTTTCCATCTCAATTTCTCTGTTATCCAAGCTTTACAATGGACGATCCAGCCACATCTCAGCTTTCTAGGGGTGTGCCTCTTAAACCTATTATGCTAATTGTCATGGGGATTACTCTGTCTTGCTTTCAGCCCTTCTTGGGACTTCTGTTAGATTTATGTAACCTACGAACCACCGTTCCACTTGTAGTACCTGTTTCGTGAGTGGTCTTGGGTCTTGAAGTTGTGATCCTCCGGGTTGGAATTGCTAAGCTTGCATCCTACTCCAGTTTCGTATCTGCTTTACCGAAGGTCTGTTCAGTTTCTCGACAGACAGCCGTTTCGGTCACTGGGGTAGTTGCCCGACGTAAGTGTGAATAAAACAACGATGTACTATCGCCTGATTCGAATCAGGTACCTGCAGTTCTGAATCGAGTCATACCACCTATAGTTAGCATCTGTGCGATCTGTCTGATCCGGAAGAGGAGAGTCAACTACAATAATAGTGTATTTCTACAATTAGTGCGGGCTAAAACTAGTCTGTACTGGACGCATAGCCACCACAGCTTCCCACTGTCATCCACGTGATGTGGGCCAAACGCAAACCCTACGTGTAATTGAGATGGCCCAACCAAGGCGTCCGACCTGGACCAAAATTGCGGTCAAAATGAATATCGGAGCTGTGCATCGACGTATGGGGAGCAGCCGAATCCTGGTAGATGACGCACTTGACAACACTTTCACTGTAGTCAGTTGGACAGTGGAAATACTTTTGAAGAGTTGCTATTCAAAGCTGCGGCTAAGAAAACCTGCTAAACGAACTGGAAAGCGCCTGCTGCTAACTGGAATCCAACCTGTCAACTCGGCTACTGTGCCGAGGACTATAACTACTTCAGCCGTACGGGTAGCGGCAGCAGTGGAGTCACCCGAAGTGGTTAATTAGCATTGTGTACACAGAGCGGTACTGTCAGTTTGAAAATTCGACTGCTGCCCTGGTTTCTATCCCCTGAAATGCAGCAGGCAACATTCAGCGAGTCTTACGTCCGTGTAGGAGTGACCTGTTTACCTATCTGTTTCATAGTGCGGAGGTTGAAAACACCTATCATACTTCGCCTTTTGGACGTAAGCTATGGATGAGGGAAGTGGGAGGCTAAGTGTTACGAAGTGGGACTTACTGGAACAGTGATACCATACTTAGGTTTATCCGTTGAGCGATCTGTAGAAGTGACGGTCAGCAAGTTTGTGAGAGCTACAATCGATAAAACCCTGAAGTAAACGTCAGTGGTAGTGTGTTTTTGTCTAACCACCCTGCTGTACGCAACAGATAGAGCTTCCCAGCCGTGCAGTATAAAATTGTTCGTGTATTAAAATTCTTGGCTGTATCTGGGATGAGATAGTTCGAGGACGCCCGTACCTTAGAATGAGAAGGACTAGCGCTTCCAACCACATTGTGTTTAAATTTAACACAAAGACCACATGGAGTAGCGCACACGCCACAGTACGAGAAGAAAAGAGAATGTGTAAGGTGCATGGGGAAAATGTGGAGGGATAAAGAGGAGAGAAACTATAACTGCACACATACACGAGCACCATTTCTTAATCAGAACCTTTGGTTTAAATAGTTTGTCTGTCGGTGTGATTATCATATCGTTCCGTATAACCAATTAGCTCATTTGAGTGCGCGAGATGTTACGTATTAATATCTGGTCTCGTGACAAAGGCTTTATAACTGAAGTTTTTTGACATATGGAGTTCAGACAAAAATCTTCCTTTGATCTATGTAGCATGTGCCTGGCTGCTTATCGCCCGATTCTCTCTCATCGACTCGTTGTAGCCTCCGTTTAAGATGGTGGTGGAGCCGGGATTGTAAGTTTTAAACTCCAATATTTTCTTGTATCTGTTCACACGTGTGGTTAATTTGTTTTTCGAATTAATCATTATCTCGAGATTAAGATTGATCACGTGTTCACATGTGCTTTGAATCCGCAAAAGGCTTCTCTGGGAATTTCACATGACCACCGTCGCCATGTTACATCAGTTGCCACAGTCACACCGTAATGCTGATAGTTGTATGAAATGGTGATTGTGGACTTCATTGACGGGCTGGCTGTCGCTCTGTGATATTTCTAAACTATGACGAGGCCGTATCATACCTAACCTTTTTATAATACGCGTTATAAAAAGTTCACTGCTGTTATTTACGGGCTCTCGAAAAATATACTTCTCCCTTTCCTCTACAAGAAAATGAATCGCAACATTTTGGTTGGTTTTAACTGTTGCGCCATGAAAGAATCGAAAAAAGAATGTAGCAGTTACCGTTCCTGAAGCCACGTAATGGCCCTGGTCTCGTCGCCACGACCCTGAGCGGTTATGTGGGAAAATGAACACCACTTTGGATAACCAGCGAAAGTGGAAAATGGACAAAGCGATTGAAAGTGGCATACTGTTGGGAAAACAGGCCGCAAGACAATTCCAAGTACTTGTATAGATTTTTAAGATTCACTTATCACTTATTCGCTTATCAAAATTACTTACTAGTTGTGTGACATTCTAAGTCTCATTCGCAGTGTTATCCCCACATTATCTGGGAAACTTATTTTAATTGGTAGAGACCTAGGAACATTTTTCACTGAGTTCACGGACAATGTTTTTCACAAATGTTGATTCGGTTAATACGAATATCCCCCTCCGGTAGACAGTTAAATTCTTATGTGACTTTTCTGACAAGAATATAGTCAGATGTAGGTGTTTCATTTGAGTGCAGGTGTTTGTTTTACTATGTACAGAAAATATTATTCGATTTTGAGGACCTTGCCTACCTTCAGATAGGTGGGGTGCCATTGTTTGTTCATTAGGATCGACACTAGCGGTCACCTTAAGGATGATCGACCTGCAAGTCCCGTTTTATAGTGCGTAAGTTTTATTACGCAGGTGGTACGTTGATACTATTTTAGATTTGATTGGCATGGACCATTTTGTTTTTCGAAAATACCCACTCGTACCTATATCTATTTCACGAGATTGAATCCAACAGCAGTGGATTTTTATTTACATTTATTCAGTATGCAACTTGTGAATGATACATTGTGGCGTCAGTGCACCATGAAGACAGTCAAATTTCAATTTTTTGTCCCGACTGCACATTAACGTAGTTTGATCAAAACTACCCGACAAGTTACAAGTCGAAGACAAGCTTGACTAACAAATGGCTGTTCTAAAGAACTCGCTAGGCCTCACCACAAGGTGAACATGAACAGCGAGCCAATTTAAACCGTATGAAAGAGGGGTATATTTCTGTCCTTGCACTTCAGTGTGGACCCTCTGGCAAAAGACTTCATGCACATACCAACGTCTGCAATACATTTAGGACCAAGGCAACCTATTGTTTTACCGCGATTAATCCAACTTTGCTGTATGTAGTTACGTATATAGTCTGTTATATCCCTGATGTGATACGTAAAAACCTCATAGAGGCTGAGATGACTCATGGTTGATATGAACTGTAGATTATTCTTTGACCATGTTGGTTATAGGTGTTCCGTCAGTCACGTAAATTATGATACGCTTAATGGCTCCAGGATCGAGTAACTTGGTCACTCAGCTTTGTAAGCTTTAGATAATGATAGTACCACTGTGTCTTCTTTTCCGAAATGTCTTACCCTTCGCGATTCTCTGTTTTTTTTTAATCCCCTTAGCTTGTCTATCACCTGCCGGTGCTTTATTGTGCGAGATGGTTATTGTACACTTCGTTATCAGGTGGCACTAGTTTTGGTTTTAACCTGTCAAGGAAGGTTAACATGATCATAACCGAATTTATATCCGGAGTATGTCTGAGCCAACGGTTAAGTTAGTGTAACCAGCCGGCGAAATCCGGTCAATAGATGGATTGCATCTAGGTTGTTAATGATGTCTCGTCGTCGTTACTGCCGGCACGAACCTGATATTGAACTGCCAAAAACTAATGTGAAAAACAGTTACTATTTTAAGGGTAAACGAAGCGGAGGGAATGTGACCCAGTTCACAAAACCCTTGTCTAAATTCAAACTATCAACTTCTGCATGTGCAAACGTATAGCCGAGTTGCAATTGACAGTAAGGTGACATACACGAGATTTATCATGTTTAAGATTCTGGCCACCGTGAACCTTTTCTAGATTTTCTTCGGA
>LOND01001666.1:0-10400 GCA_014220965.1 Paragonimus kellicotti | reverse complement strand
TGGAGGAATACGATTCGGACGAACGTCCGCGAGTTCAAGAGGAGTTATTACGCGGCGAAGAACGGAAGCGCGCGGTACGCAAAGGAACCATCGGTGCCATAGGTCGTGGTGACATGACTATATGGCGTTGCGATGTGTGCGGCCGTGAATGCGCTGGCCGCCTCGGATTAGTAGGTCACCAGCGTACTCATAGTGCACCGTCGGCGAAGAGACGACGAGTACGATAGGCTGAGGTAGGTCATGACAGTATATCTGCATCTCTGTTACTGATTGCATCGACCAAGAATATGGTCGTTTGGCTACTAATCCGCTTCTTCTTTCAGAAACCTGGGTGTCTGCGGTCTTCTACCCATTGTTATCTTCAGCTTTGTTGGTGTATTGTATGATGAATGGTTTGCCTGTTCTTTTCGTAGTCCAATCTGAATTTTGTTTCTTATCTTCATCCTCTCTAGAATGCACTAACATTCACTCGTATACTGAAATGCTTCTTGTATTACATTTTACATATCTTTCTTCTCAGTTTAGATCTTGTCATTGTAGTCTCTCTCTGTTTATTTTCCGAGAGATAAGGGTTTCCTTTTCCTGCTAGCCATTCAATTGGCTAACCAGCATTGGCCGGCTGGACACAAAGGCCTCACTCACACACCTACTGGTCTTATTCCTTCGGGTTTACACCGGATACGTGTGTGTGAGTGGAACCACAAGTGGTGCAGCGCAAGCCACTTGGGGTGATGGTTTGAAGCGCAGGCGTCCTCTGGCTTCGGTCACTGTGACAGGCTAATCCGTTTCGGATGCCGCCAACCATTGGCTATGAAATTCGACATTATCGTGGAAGCGGGCAGCCAGGTATGCACTCAGTCACACAATAGATAAACCACTGTAATATCAATCACATTTCACTGGAATCGACTCTCGTCATGTACGTCCACTTCCAGTAGCCTATATAACGCGTCCGCTTTGAAAGCATTGTTCAGCACACATTTGCGTCTAACTCATTCTGGCAGCCACTGCAGTGAAAACATTCGAGGCCTTCTGAAATGTTAATTTCGTTTAAATGGCTTCGGAATGGTCAGTTTGATGGGAGAACACGGGAAAGATAAAAAGTTCACATCTCACAGGCGCAAACATAACATTGTCAAAACAACAGTATGTAAAAACGATGCGAACGCGCTCTTGCACAAGTACTGTACCTAATTATCAAGACAATCAATAATGTTATCAATTGAGAAAGACCATTGTTATACGGTGCTCTTAACCTTAGTTGCTTACCAGTGGAAAAGCACTGAATTATAACTCTAAAATTTACGGCAAACTTAGAGTTAAAATGTATTTTCAAATATGGTACCATTGTTGGAAAGCCACTATCCACTTTGAAGAGAGCACGAGCATTTGACCTCAAAAATATGTATGCTTTCGTGAGAACCAAACACAACGTATGTGATATTTGATGATTGCTCCAAACGATCAATGACGATTCATCGAAATGTTTGCATGTGAAACTATGCAGCAGGATATCATACCAAAATTTGGCGTGACACAACTGTCATTAGCCTATAGAGCACAGGGTTAATCAATTTGTTTCAGTCGGTTCGCCACGAGATTACATCGTACATTCGTAGAATATATTACCCCAGATTAAACCCGAAACACTGGAACCCACATGAAGATAGTGCAATTGTCAAATGTCACATATCGATGTTACAATAGCCAAATGACCCTACAACTTTAAAAGGTTGAAACAGGTTGGTGCTCTTCAGCTTTCCTTCTCTTCCTTCCTATCTCTTCAGCTTCAGGATAACATGGCCATTGATCACGTCATCGATCAGGCCTATGCATTCAGATTCCTGTTACGTCATTCCGGCCCGACATTCTAACGATTTACTGAGGCGGCTGCAATCAGACGACCGAAACCGGTCTTGTGCGTCCAGAAACAAACTGCTCGTGGGATTGATCCTGCCTCCGGAACCAAGTAACCCTTTCTAACTCACCAATTTACAGCCTACCCCATGATTGTTTGGCATAAAAAATAAACACATGTGAATTTGGCATTAATGAGTTGATACGAAATGTCTGCATCTGCTATTCTCCATATGCTAACTGCTTTGTTCGAACGTTAAAATTGCAAATACCTTCTTCTAAAGCATTTTGAACCCACTTTCCAATTTGACAAACTGGCCCATGGTATCAGATAACTGGTACGTACATTCCGCTCGAGCAATCCATATGGAGTGAGACCGAAAATACGACCAGTGATTGTATGTGTGTTCTGTCGCAAGTTGACAAAGCGCTATTCTGATCTTCAAAATGCTGTTTCTGATAGCACCATCTATCTATATCCAGCTATATAGGTAGGCCAAAATTGAAAACACTTCTAACTTGACCACCACGCCAAGGTAGCAGAAAAGGTCATAGCCAATACTAATCAGTTCATCAGGTAATCGCACGAGAAAGGTCCTGACGTGGGTACTGGAAATGTAGAATCCTGCTCTGCGTTTCTACTTCAGAGGTCAGCTGGGTACCACTAGAACTTAACACCCCGAGGTCAAATCAAACTGATAACGACCGCAAACAGCTCGGTAATGTTTCTATAATAGAAAATACATGGATATCAGCAAATACATGAGTAGATATATGGAATCAATATGAAATGTCACATACGTTCGAAATGGTACGTCCCGAGAGGGTTTTTGATCGAAAATGTCCACATTCAAGATGGCAGCGGCCAAAGTGACCTCCACATGGGCATAATTATGTTATCAAATATACCACTCGAAAAGAGAGGCGGCGAGTAGAGAGGAAGTCCAAACGGATGTTACAGGGAGTACGATTTCAGTGGTAGCTGTAAGCGATAATTGTTTCAATTTCATGCCAGTTAGCAAGTGCAGATTTGTTCATCAGTACTCTAGTAAGGTGGCTTCTGAACAGTGTTGTGCGCTAATTAGTCAGATCTGATAGTACGCAAGTCATTCAGTGGACTTGAAATGGTCGCTGGTTCAAAAATCACCAGTAAGGACACAAGACAAATGATCGATCAGTTGGTAGAAGTAGACACTCAAAGGTTGTGAGTGTTCGTTATAAATACATCCATATTTTTCCTTGGAATAAATTTTTATTAGTGCCTCACAAAGTGCCATCGCCTGCGTTTGCCCAGGCTGACAGTGACTAGTCCACACGCAATATTTTGCGTCACGTAACGACAAACACCTAATGTTGTCAACAAATGGAAACTTAACTATTCATGCACTCATCGATCAGTGTTTCCCAGTTAACTATCAGCGAATGTTCTGACAGTTGTGGAAGTTCCGGTTGTATGGCAACGAGATGTACTATTGTGGTGGGTCTTGATAACGCATGCCTCGAGAGTACTACTGCATTTCGTATACCTCGATTCCGTTAGTCCATCAACTCTGAGGTAGTTTTTGTAAACGATCGCCTTCTCAAATTACGGATTTTTAGGAGAAGAAGCAATTAGTAATCAGAATGTGTCATCCAGTTGGTAGTGTTTATAGACGGCCCACTTTGTTCTGACTGTGTGGCACAGAGTGCTAAGCTGGGGAATCAGTTAAAATTAGGACTGTCTAATTCCAATTCTGTTTGAGTAATTTTTCTGCATTATATACAATGTTTCGTGTTATAAATGTTTAAACGAATTTTATAATTGGAATAGGTGCTGGCGAGTGTGACTGATCATTTTTCAGATACGCTGACAACGACCGTCTTCTAAAGATATTACCGTACAAACGAGAGTGGACCAGTTTAAACATGCCTTGAAAAATGCACCATGTAACTACGCTACTTTATATAGCTTGTTAGTAATAAACGTTTTTTGTGTCCTTTTGTCGATCAGTATGGCGATCCGGAAATTTGCACGTGATTATTGCTCGTGGGGGAAAAGAAGGTCGTTCTTGTTTTACTTTCTTTTATTATTGATTTTGTTTATAAACGCCCTTCTACTTGCTTGTTATATAGAACTGTGCTAACCGTACACAGTTGACCAGACATCTTTATCTGACAGAGGACATGTTAACATCTCGTTTACTGTGAATAGGTGGCTTTTGGCATGCTGGGTTGACCCGGACCTACCAACCATGTTTGTGTGCACGAAGGTTGTTCAAGAAACTTATAGGATAGTCATGGTTCTGATTACGTGATACCTGAGTTGTTTGGAATCGTGTCTAATCATTGTTGGCTACTGTTTACCTCATGTATATGACCTAACCGTTATTTTTCGAGTTACAAGAGCTAACTAAGTATCACATTATCGCTTTGTTGAAATAGTTGGATGGAACGCAGTATTTCAAGTTATTCCGTCCCGCCAATCCACTCAGATTTTATGCAAGGCATTTTGTACTATGCGAACAGTCTAGTATTTTCTCTGCCCCTTATGTTTCTTTCTGTATGTCGTGGACGACAACTACTGTTGTGTATTCCAAGGTAGTTTTACAGAACTAATCAACTGGTATTTCATTTCTTCTTGAAACGCACTCTGGATGACGTTTAACTTCATTTTTTCTTCCAGATGGGCACCCTTATTGCAGTTTCTGTGCACCGCCTATTGCAAGCGTTCAAACACCACATTAGCTCACGCTACATTATTTTATTGAATTGATGTTTTTATTTGATGGTTTGCATCTGGAAAGTTTTTGAGTACTTTTGCAATGCGTGAGTCGCTTTATTGCTCTATGCAAATCATTTCACAATGTACATGCTGTTTTTCTGTAAGTTCTGCTGCACTTATTTTAGTAGATGTTGGTTGGATCACAGCGGGGCGTTTTCGATTTTAATTTGTTTGTTTCGCTCTAATGACTAACGTTTTGATTTATACTCTCTCCATCGCATGCATCAGCAGCATCTGTTAGAAGTTTTTGTGGTCCGGACTCAATTTCTCAGATTCCACAATTCGGAAAGTATACACAACAACGTTATCTGTATATGTGTATTAGTCGACTGAATTTCAAGAGTGATGAACGTTTGGCAGACTTTTCGTGAATTTATTTTTCAAATCATGGCACTAATAACGCACAGTCTTTGCCTATTCAGCTTTCCAAATCTTGATCTGCAGTACATTTTGGTACTATATTAATGTGACATTTACACAGAACATTGTCAACATGTGTTATGCTTGGAGCCAAGCTTTTCGTTTTGTTTTGTGGAGGGACTATGGTGTATTAAACTATCTTGAGATGTACATATGTTTCACTGTTCAGTTGAGCCTTGGTAATGTCGTCCTCTCGTTTTCGGTCAACTTAACTCCTTTGGTTAGGTAGCACTACCAGAGCGTTAAACACGTTCAACTGCACATCCTACTTCCAGGTTGCTGCTGCAGATTGCTCAGACACCAAAGTTACAAACTAAGCTGTGGTATACCGTGTGCATGTACATGTACGAACTGCACATGAGTTAGTTTAATATTTGAAAACCAAATGAAAAATGAATGCGTTATTTTCCCACTATGCCCGACAATTTTGGGGGTATCCTTTTACATTACCATTTATGAAATCTGCGCCGTCTGAGCCACTTGCTCCTGAACGCTAAACATACACCGGAAGATATATGCTTACACGACCTCTTGTATAGTTAATCTTGATTCCGTTGCATATTTAATGTGGTTTTCATCGTACACACTGATCAACGAGAAGGTATCTCGACGCGGTGTGATCGCCGGCACACCTCGACGATTTATTGAACTGAAATGATGATGCTGACAGGCAAGTTGGTAGGGGTCTGACGAACTGTAGTTTGCTGAACTTTCTAGATGAGGTTTGATAAGAAACATTCATCTTTTTACGTAAAATGTGATACAATTTTTATTACATTGCCGTCCACTCGTTGTCTGGCCATGCAAACTACTTAGTCAAAGGTTTCTGTCCGAGAAGTCAAATCTTCCCGCTGTCTACATTTGGGCGCTCTGGACATATCTACTCTCGCATACAACGATGAATACCGGAAAATCTGCTAATTCCGTAATGCATCGACCATCCTCCAGCGTAGACCAGGTCGTCAAGCGGAGTGTGTAGGCCGAACTAAATTTCTGTTGACCTCTTCCTCGCTGTCATCTACTGTAATGAGGATGAGCGATCGCACTATATTGATCACACCAGTAGTAGGGCAACAGCATGGATTTTGACATTGAAGTAGCCGCAGGAAAAAATACAAGAAGAAACATCGGAGTGCAGCATGCATGAAATGGTTCTTGGTACGTGAAGGAACTGAGCATTGACGTCTGTGGCAACCGTGACGTTCTGGGACCGTACGCAGATGAGTGTTTTTGTTTGTTGTCATGTTGAAACGCATAACCCATGTGTTGGTTTCCTGAATAAATAACCCTTGCGCCATCCGTGTTCTTGGCTCACAACACTACAACTCACTCCCCTCCCCCCACATTTCTCCAAAATTCTCTTTCTGATGACTATCCTTTGAATCCTACAACATATATAGCTAGTATTAATAACGTCCCCGATGAGTCTGTCCTCCTACCACCCTGTCTCTGTTTTCCTTCGTCCCCTGTTTGGACATAAAATGTGAATTTATTTAGGTACTTTTTCTTGTTTGCCGAAACAGCTGCATCAGTAGACCTCCAGTACACAGAGGTTAGACCCATCGAAAATCGACGTCTCCTACACTTTAGAGACTGGGATTATGCACCATTGTCAACGATTCAATCTGACATTCCCCTCATTGTCTGCTTGATACTGGCTGTACATTTCACTTTGATTCGCTCCTGTCATTTTTTCAGGTGGTAAGTATAGACCTCAGCACGGCTGCAACAACCGCATTAGTGGATTGGATTTTCATAATAAGTAGACTTCACCGACCTTTGCAGGTTGTTTTAAAATTATCTCAAGAAGTCAAATCCTAAGAAAATTTCCCTTTTTGCCTGCTGATATCGGTGACGGATGTCAGAGTTGCCTTTTACTAGGACCTGACTGTTCTTCGGAAGCCGTGGTGATTTCGGCTTTTGCTGTGAACGTCCAGGTACAGTCGACAGGAATGCCAACTCTCGTCTATCGGACTGCTTCGGGATAGTATCATATACCTGGGATAATTTGGATATCCTTTTTAGCTGTACGCCAATTGCAAGCTGCCAATAGGCGGTACTAGGTTTAGAAATTGTGAACATTACTGTTACACCTCATGCCTTGTAGCGACTATAATAAACGATAAATTTGATAATCGCACTGCACTGTACCGTGTTGCTACTTTTATTTTCCAATCTGCTATTGTTTCGACCAGGCTATGTCTTTGTCATTTACGTTGCGGAACAAGATGGTACTGTTCTCCGTACCTCATCACTTCTGCGTGTCTTTCGGCATACTTTTTCCAAGGATCGTTATCATAACAAGGAGTTAGTGCACAGGGTTTCTGTTTCTTTCATTGTATGCACTCCAACAGTGGAGTTTAGGCCGGATATTATACTGCTGAATAGTTGGAATACCCTTTTATCCGAATCAGGCTCAATCCCAGCTATACCGCGTAAGTGGTAGTTGTTTGTAGCCTGGCTCAGTTTGTGACAAAGTATGTAGTTATATTCGAACCAAGCTGTGGTACTTTGTTGCTTTGTTTTTTCTGGAGGGAGGGACAGAGGCTCTACCTACCGTAACGGCTAGTTGTTAAGAAACTGACCACTCTAACAGTGAGAGGTGTATAAAGCTTTCTCAAATGCAAGCACGGTATTTCTAACCTCGAAAACCCCAGCATCCGCAAAAAACCAGAATTCACAGGTTATACTGACACAGTAGCTCGCAGGTTAAATAAACACCGGGTATAAAAAACACTTAGAACTGTTGGATGCCGGTAGGAATACTTCTCATAGTAGTTTGCGTAAAAGTTAAGGAAAGATATTACTACACAGTCCAGGCGTAGCCTGATCACCGAATGTGAATCATAACCAATTTCGCTTCGGAGTATAAAAACAAATCCTTCGAACTCATTGTTATAACGCGCCCTTTGTCTGCCAATTGTTCTTTTACGTCTCGGATGCTATCCCGGATTACTGCTATGCGGTTTCACCCAGTCTACTTGCGCGGACTCAGGAAGAACACGACTGCCGAAAAACACGCTGTATTGACTACTTGAAATTCGACTAATGAATCAAATGCATGTCAATATATAGCATGGAATAGTTGCCAAATATGGCCAATTACGCATTCAGCCCCTGTTCGCTTGTTTAGGCCACTTCGCGATTGAGTGGCCAAGTATGGTCCATTCCATAGACGTTGCGTTCTGATTGGTCCGTCGGGCCAGCGCAACACCCACGCTCACCTTCACGCCTCTCCTGGTTGGTTCGATCGGCACGCCAACGCTTTGTTGATGGATGATTTCGTCAGCCGTCACCGGTGGCCTTATTGGGTTACTATGATGAGTGATTTCGTCAGCCGTCACCGCTAGCCTGATTAGTTTGTTCCGATGAATTCGTCTGCTAACACTCATACATACCAATTACCTTTGACGGTCATCTGTCAGTCAAGTTATCAATGGTTGGGATGACACACATACATGCATTAGATCCAGAAGTCTAGTCCACTTGATGGAACACTTCGTGAGCTGACTTCATCTGTCTTCCGCTTCACCGTGTTATCATCGCGTGCTTACAATGTAGTGCCTCGGTTGACAGGTCTAGAACCACATTTTAGTTGAAGCCTACTACTTTATTTCAGCAATTAAACGTTGAACTAACAGCCCGGATAATCACCTGACAGTACTTCACAAGGAAGGTGCGAAGGCTTTGCAGAGTTATTCGTCAGAGTTCGCTTTGTAGACATTGAATTATCCCTCTGTCTAGGTTTATTTGATGATAGACGCAGTCTCGAAGAGGATCCGAGCTGTTGTTGGGTTTGGACCCTTTTTTAAGGGGGGGGGGGAATCATGGTGGCCCAAGTCATATCTAGAGTTCTAGGGTCCGTCATTCTTTGTAGGCTCATAGCAACTCGAGAGACGAAAAATTGGAGGGAACAGACAAGGTTTCATCCTGAATAGGGTTAAACTGATAGACGTTTCACTCTTGGTCAAGCATCATGTGTACCACCGACCAATGAATGTCGTTTCTCTCAACAATAAAAGTGCATTTACCTTAATCTGTCTACCTCTTCAGAATGGTCTACATGCGGAGTGTGCTGAACAAGTAGATCAGCCTACCGTTATCACACTGTTGTCATAATAAATAAACTCAATCTAGAGTCTGTAATTAGCAGTTTCATCGCCACTTTAGTCATATCCGTGCAACTCAGCCATAGCAACATTCATAAAATATCAACAGGCCTCCTACGTGGTGGGACACTGACTGTTTTTAAAATTGCTAACGTGGGTGTTGTTTGACAAGTTTCAAGCGGCACACACGAAATTAAGTACTATCTCATGTTCTGTCAAATACTTCGAAATGTGTCTTACAGTTTCGAGATACAAATCTCATGTTCAAGATACCTGCGGCTGCGTGAGTTTGACATCCAGTACTTAAGTTATGGAGGTTGCTGACCGGTGCTTGGGGAGCTGCATCAGCAGCGGCGGAAATAATCGAACTGAGAAGTAAGCTCATATCTCGAAGGCTGAGGCCGTATTGCATAAGGTTAGTTTGTTTCTGACGACGAAGGGCCATTTCTTTAAGGCCCAAGTTTATCATATGTCGGGCGACTGTAAGTGTGCAGACTTACTGCCGCAGAACTTGACAACTCAGAGTGGAAGATGTAAGACTCTATCAATCTATGACCATCGACATATGCGTTCGATCG
Organism: Paragonimus kellicotti; assembly: GCA_014220965.1. Lineage (NCBI taxonomy): Eukaryota > Metazoa > Platyhelminthes > Trematoda > Plagiorchiida > Troglotrematidae > Paragonimus > Paragonimus kellicotti. The sequence continues at coordinate 675 of LOND01001666.1, read as the reverse complement.
CTAGCATTGGATGGCATTAGCAGCTTGGCAGTGGTAAGTTTAGTAAGCAGATATTTGGCAATGAGTGTCGAACATTGTCATTCATTCAATCGTTAAATATGTACAGACTTAGATGTTCGAACCCCATACTAAAGATGCTAGCTAGTCGTCTGCCACGCCGAGTATATTTTGGAAATGTGCTTCCAATAAGTGTGAACTGTGAGGTGGATATATGATCACCTGCTCTAAAAATGTGCAGTAATCGCCAGTAGTTTGGTCACCATGCACTGGATTTCTTCTCACAGGCTGAGACACTGACGACTTATAGAGTCGGTGAGTAAAGATGTTAAACTGTGATGTTTACGCTAGTTGGCCGTGTGGTTTGTGAACCGAACGTAAACGTTGACGCAGGGCAGTGAAAGCCATTAAGAGGTTATCCTGCCAAAGAATCCTTGCTTTAACTTACAGTGTGTTTGTTTGTTTGCAAGGTACACGTACTTTGTTGTTGAATGTTTTGGTTTTATCAAATGAATTTTTCAATGGTTGTGTCCCTCTCTTTCTAGTTCTTTTGCGTTCCGGTTGTGGCTAGCTTCTCTTCATGTTTGTATGAGAGCTAAGCACCGGTGTGAGCTTTGGACATATTATTGTCCATAATGAGAAAGATTACGACGACAACGATGTTAAATAATCAAATTT
>LOND01001665.1:51783-63961 GCA_014220965.1 Paragonimus kellicotti | reverse complement strand
GGTGATTTAATACTCACACACTTCTTCTTTAGAGTAGGTCTCGTTGAACAGTTCTTTATGATAGCGAATGACGACGGCCGGCGAGGACATAACAGGAAGCTTTTCAAGCTTCGTCCTCGGACCTTCCTTAGGCAGCAGTTCTTTTCTTGCAGGGTTATCAATCTTTAGAGCAGCCTCCCCTCTGAGGTCGTTAGCAGCACTTCTAGAGATCGCTTCAAAGCATTACTCGATTCTCATTTACGAAAAAATCCATTATTCATGTAACCTTACTCTGTTCTTGGTATTTACTGTAATCCCCAAAAGCGGTGCTACACCCTGTTTTCAATGATTGCATTTCAGGTCAACAGGAGTCCGCTTGACACTGGGCAAGAAAAGCTGACTGGATCCGGGTACTTCGGGCCCCTGCCTCGAACTCGTGTATCAATCGCTCAATCGCCGTAGCGACCTCTTGGAATGGCATTATCTTTGTTAGTATTTTGTTGTACGATTTGATACTCCCCGATGAGGCATGTTTGTTTAGCCTAATTGTTTGCCTATTTCTGCTAACGTAGAAGTTCTTCACTTTTCCGTTCCGCGCGCTGCACGCAGGACGTTTGCGGACTGCACAACAAAATACTGACAAAAGTTTTGCCATTCCAAGAGGTCGCTACGGCGATTGAGCGATTGATACACGAGTTCGAGGCAAGGGCCCAGAGTACCCGGATCCAGTCAGCTTTTCTTGCCCGGTGTCAAGCGGACTCCTGTTGACCTGAAATGCAATCATTGAAAACAGGGTGTAGCACCGCTCTTGGGGATTACAGTAAATACCAAGAACAGAGTAAGGTTACATGAATAATGGATTTTTTCGTAAATGAGAATCGAGCAATGCTTTAAAGCGATCTCTAGAAGTGCTGCTAACGACCTCAGGGGAGGCTGCTCTAAAGATTGATAACCCTGCAAGAAAAGAACTGCTGCCTAAGGAAGGTCCGAGGACGAAGCTTGAAAAGCTTCCTGTTATGTCCTCGCCGGCCGTCATCATTCGCTATCATAAAGAACTGTTCAACGAGACCTACTCTAAAGAAGAAGTGTGTGAGTATTAAATCACCGTATAGTCGTCGATATTCAAGTGGATATAGATCAAGAATTTCAAGTCGAGACTCGTACGCGACATTTCTCAAGCCCGTGACTAGTTTGGTAGCCGCGCGCTGGACACGCTCAACAGCTAATATGTCTTTCTTCAGGCCGGTATACACGACCTGATTGGCATACTCGGGAGCGGTCTTATATAAACACCGTAGAGCGTCTAAAACGTTCTTTCGTCCATGCGGATGAACGTGCGTTTAATCATCCTGAGAGCGGCAGATCTTTTTTTGCGGCCATCTCATGGTGTTACGCGAAAGATAAGTTAGACGACAACCAAATGCCCAGATCTTTCTTCAGATCGATTTTCGTGATATCTGCTGTGCCGAATGCGCAATGAATCACGATGACATTGCCAGAGTCTCCACCAAGTGAAATGTGTGCGCATTTATTGTCATTTAGTGGGAGGCTGCAATCGTCCGATCGGTGATTAAGCGCGTCAAGACAATCTGTAAGTGCACTGGGCGTTCAGTGGTCACTCCAAATCGTTTAGGTCGTCGCGGCGTATAGAGAAGGGCGCTGGAAATATTCTCTGGAAGGTCATTGATTAAGAACAGAAATAACAGAGGACCTAGCATTGACCCTTTAGGAACTCCCGCAGAAATTAAGAGAAGGAAATAAGAGATCTGATCCGGTCTTAACTCTAAAAGTTCTATTATCGAGAAAACAGTCAATCAAGCGGAGAACCTCTCCTTGAATACCATAGGCTTCCAGTTTGTGTTTCAGAGGACCGTGTGGGACACGTTCGAAAGCCTTGGCAGAGTCAAAGAAGATAGCATCTGAGATGAGGCTCAATTGTCTTTGGCCTCCGTCAGACTAGCCATGGAAACAAGCATATTCGTTATGCATGACCGGTCAGGAAGGAAGCTGTACCTCGGGTGGAAGAGAAAGGGTAGTTGATAAGAAGTGTTTGAGCCAACAGAAGATACCAACTTATCCCGCTACATCTTCACATATCTTTACTAAAAATAGTGTTAAAATCTAAGCTAAAGGAAAGTGTTAGTGAGCAATTTTCGCCGGTGCATGTAGCTTCCGAACGAGAGCGTGCTGTAACCGTTTTGGCCTTCGATGTCCCACTATGGTCAATGTTTTCAGTGTACCTGATCACTACATCTTGTGTTTATCGCTGCCGTAGTTACAACCTCCACCGCCGACCTTATAGAGATTGTTTTCTTTTATTGTATTCGACTTGTTTTCTGCCGCGTAGTGATACGCTCCACTTAACCAACTAACGGCTCACCTTCCGAGTATCAGGGTATCATACGCACGACCACTCACCAGGTGATGCGACAACACATGATCACACAAACTGGTTTACGTTACTCACAACAGAATCAGGTCGTTTAACTTCAGCGGCGGTCGCTTGAGTCCATCGAGTGCTTGATTGTTTCGGGGTGGCTTCTATTAACTAACCCGTTTGTCTTTTTGTATGAGTTGTTTCCAGTTTGTGAATAAATAATTCGGCAGAATGCGATGGAAGTTGCAATCGGTGAATCCTATGGATGTCACTGGAAACCACTGGTGCAACAGATATACTTGTGCTTTGAAGCGTTTGAGCTGGAGGTTGAAGTAATTACTTCATTGCTAATTCATCATTCTATTCGGTGGCTGTTGTGTAACATACGTGAAACTATTTGTTTTGTGTTGACATGGCTGGCACTGATTTTTCACTGCTATATTTTCTCAACCCATCTCGGTAGGTGGCTGTTCCTATAGCCCCATTTGACCGGACACTTTCCGTTTCTCGTCAACATTTCACAACTTCAAGCGAGGCCAATCAAAATCCGAATTTATCTACTTCACATGTGTCAGGTTCCATACTGTGCCATGAACCCTTATTAAGCAGACCCGATATCAACCGTTCATCTCCTTTTCTGGCTAATCGATGTTTTTCAGTATTCACTGCAGCTTCCGGGTTGCACAGTCGTACCTCCATCCGTCCAGCTGAGGAACAAGAAACTGCTTCTTCAAACACAAGTGGTAAGCTCATTATGCTCCATTCATGGAACCAGTGCGTATCTGTTTACAATGAGCTGCTCAACCGACGAAAGCAGGATCCTCCATGTAAAAATTGGATTACTGATCATTACTCACAAGCGAAAGTGGTTGAGCGTTCACATATGATAATTCGGTCGTGCCTAATGTGAGGTCAATGGCGCAGTGGTCAACACGGTTGCCTCATGAAAGCGTGGCCGGAGTTCTAGTCCCGGCAGTGGCAAGGATATGCACTACTGACGAGCTCTAATGAGAGCGAAACTCGAGTCTAGTGCTTCTTTTCGAAAGGGGCCGACTGGAAAGTCTATGGGAATGCGACAGCTGCGATCAATTGTGGGTGATGTTCAGTCTACATGAAAAACTAGTGTCAGACTTAACTATATCCTTGGTTGAGTCACAACGAGTTAGAACCAGAGTTATCGGTTTCACAACGTTTTGACCCTCTCGAATAGCCTTTATCGATTTAAATCGCTTGATAAAAACTCTCCGAGAGGGTCGAAACGTTGCGAAACCGATAACTCTGGTTTTTAACTCGTTGTGGCTTAACCAAGGAATTACTTAATAATGAGCATCAGCACAACGCACAATGTTTTCCCATATCCGTTCTGTTCACGGTCCAGAAGTACCACTGTCAGACTTACCCTGTTATTTTGTGATTTTTGAGGTTTATGTTCTTTATCACCCTCCGTAATTTACAAATATAATTAAACAAGCTTCATAATCGCAGTGGATCTTGGAGCATCGGCGCTCTTTCAGGCAGCCGACGGTCGTGCTATTGCTAGATCCATAAGTCGCCTTCGATTCGTTGGCTTCTAACGCTCTCTAAAACTGCTTTCGCAAATGACTTCCAGAAAAATACGTGAATCTGTCAAAATCACTGTGTACCCATCCTGGAAGCAGGACGTGAGTTCGTGAACAGTTGTATCATGTGTCCATCGCTTTTAGGGATGTTCGTTAAGGACATCCGATCTATCTCTTCCTGTTCAGGTTTGAAATGGATGACATTCTGAAAAATGTGTCCGAGGAATCCGGTGAGCCTGACACGTTTTTTTACTGAACATGGCATATGGCCCATGCTAAACAAGATAATTAATTGGGTCGGCTTGTATGGTATTCGCTTCGCACTTTCAAGGTGTATAAAGCTGTCCCAAGACAGGAACATTCTCACTTCTACGTTTTTTACTGTGGACAGTCCGCTTGAGACTGTAGATGGTTTTACATACTCGCGTAGCAGTATCTTGTCAGCGTGTATACTATTGCTAATGGGGCGTTAACGGAGATAGCAATAGCACGTATTGCTTTTGTATATGTCGACCCCTACGCATAGTAGTCTTGTCTCGCAAGTTTCGTCAATTTAGACGCGTCTTACAAATTTCAACTCACCTTGTGCCATGCCGTGCTTTGATTGTGTTGGGTTTGGTCGGAAGCGGTAGCCTGCCACCGAGCGCATTACCTGGGTTTGGAGCATGAAAATGGCCACTGAAACCTACTTCTGCAGGGCGTTTCCGGCCTCTTGGTGGATCCAAAGGACAAGGAACGTCTTTAATAGAGATGCTGTTTGACATGTCGAAGACTAGGTATTAGGGGTGCTCATACTGCGAGTCTCCTTGCCCACTGATTGAGTGTTTTTCCCCTTCATTTTCCTTCCACCTTCCTTTATCTCATCATGCATAACCTATTCACTTTGCTGTGATATTCTGTCTGGTGCGTTTGCCACCTTAGTTGACTCCGGCCATATAAACTGTATGCATATGTTGGTTATGTATATGTATGGACATCGTATGTACGATTGTGGCGTTGGAGTCTGCTGTTTGCGCGGCATGCCCGCTTCGCGTCATTCTGTTCTTTTGTTGGAAAAGTAGATTACCCGCCTCCGCGTGGTGGTGGTAATTTTTTGGGACGACTGGATAATTCAAGCGGTCAGATCGTGAATCGAAATGCAGACTAGGTTTATGATCAATGGTGAGTGGGCCGTTTACTGCAACGTCCGAATGCATGGCATTTCGATTTTACGGCTCAAGGGTCTAGTTATGTGAACCGATTGGTCAAGCAGTCAAGCTCTACGCATGCTACTTCGTTTTAAATCCACTCAGCGTGCTCTTTTCAGATCAGTGAATCAAGAATTACCGCAGCACGGTTGGACGCGGAAAGTGCGACTGAGCTACCGATGTTAATATGAGTAAGTCTGCTTGGTGATCGGTCAGTGGACTGCAAGTTGCTTCACGCTGATCACTCTGACATACAACCGCAACTTCCAGTTAGACTTAGAATGTCGTTAAACCTGCTATGAAGGAGGATGTGTCTAGAGTGAAAAACTGAAATGGCAGGTTACGCGTAGTAGCGGGTAAATCTTTCACCTACAAAATTAGTAAGAGAATGGACACACCGGTGTGTTTGAAAAGTTCTTCATCCTAAAACCACCACGTTGTTAATTTTGCTTGCTCTCAACATTCGTGACTACTAGGGTATCGGAAAACGACCCACGTCATCATCATCATTACCATATTCGTCTTCATTATCATCACTGTTGTGGTGAGCGGCAGCCCGAGCCACAGTACCTTTTGGTCAGGCTCATGGCTGATATGATGATGATGATGATGATGAGCCTGACCAGGAGGTTCTGTGGCTGGGGCTGCCGCTCATCTCATCTTGGTGTTACGAATCTGGCTCGATCAATCAGTCGGCGGCAGCAACGCATCGGTGGCTAATTCTTATGCGTGAGTAGTTCACAACGCGGAGTAGCTTCCTGTTCATCTGAAATGGATTAATGTGGCCGCAGTGAGGAACAGTTAGCTGTCATCAACGGATTTACGCAATCTTCAGCCCCCTTCTCACCAAGATGCAAGGTCGATTCTACGTTGATATATTCCTGATTACACTCTAGCTAACCCTGGCCGATTCACTGGACCAGGTTGTATCATCCTCGCTGCATCGCACGGGCTATTTTGACGTTGCTCTGTTGTTATCTGGTGTGATATGCGAAGCATTTTTACTGTCGTCCTTTTGTACAAGAATGACTGTTTATTCCCCACTTCTATAAGTCTATCGATCTATCCTCTTCCTGAGAGCTTAATCGTGCCCATGCTTGAATCTTGCGTGATAAAACTTCCTATAGTGGGAGGTAACACTCACCCATCTTGCCATTGTCGGTTTTGATACAACTCGTGGTTTGTCTAAGTCAGTAGTACGCTTTATGCATTGCGAAAAGTGAATATCCAACCAGTTGATTATTATTATTATTATTATTATTATTATTATTGGGTCAGATGAGGTTTCCCCGTCGGACAGTCGCAAGGAGAGAGCCGAGGGTTTATTCTTTCTTAGTCGTCGCATACGTTGGAACGATGAGTTTTTGCTTTCGGGCTCTGAGGAGGACCTTTTCTTGTACGAGTTTGGTGTTTCACGGATTTCCCGCCTACACCTATTTCGAACAATGTGGAACGCACCTAGGTCCTCCGAGCTTCCCGTAAGCTTATGCTTCGCGTATAAATGGGAACGTTCATCGAGGAGACGACGTATTCTGCGCGGAAGAGGTGGCCGATAAGAGAAAGTGCACAGTTTGCGCGGTACAAATAAGTCGTCTGCTTTCTCGATTGCTTTCCCGAACTGCTTTCTATCATGATGAGTAACCAAAACTTGAACAGTTACTTCTTGCGTTACTGTCGATCACGGAGAATACGAGCACATCGCGAAACGCGAAGTGAGTATCAAGTTGAAACTATGAACTAGTCGGCAGACCATCTGCACGACTAAAGGGAAAATAAGCCGAAAATTATAAACATGCAAATAAAACAATACACTTTTTTGTAATGGGTACATTATACTCGAATGTAACGAGAAATTACTGCGCAAAACGTGGCTCAGAAACTTATATTAACCAATGTCTTGGTTGCAGCCATATCATCCCACATCAGTTGTTTAGTTCTATCACTTCAAGGTCGACTAACAACCTTCAAGGGCCACAATGAGCTTCGATCACACTTTTAGGTCGTCGTCATGGTGATCATCTCAGGTCACGTTGAGACATACCTCGGCTCGTGATTGGTTGGCCGTTTTGTTCTATCGTGGTTTTGTTCACTGTGAGATTTGTCCGCTTTTGATGTCATTAGCGGGTGATGTCTTTTGACGAAAGAGCTATTGAGATCGGGAATATTGATGCCTTACTGAAAGCAGCCGAAGTACTCGAAGGGCAGTTGTCGTGTCGTAAACTAAATAGACTGCTTCCGTCAACTCAAACATACGTTGAATCCAACCCCGTGACTTCTATTGTTTCAAAAGACGACGCGTCATGTTTAATCCATTCTAAAGATTGTTTGTAAGCTATCGAATTGTAATTTGGAATTGATTAACTATTCCAACAAACATAGGTCTTCGAAATCTGATCGACATCTGATCGTCAATCGTTTGGACCGTAGGTAACTGATTGTTTTCCCACATAACGTTTTACGTAGTGTGTATGTGCCGGATAAGTACTCACGGTACGTGCATGATTTGCAAGCAATAGCTGATGCTCAAACATTTGATGGCGGTCTGTGTATTCAAAATGTAAGTTTGACCAAGTTTTTGACTGTGCCCGTGCGATTTTCTTCGGAATAATCCTCCATATTGGGCCTTAAGTGACATGCATATCTGAATAAACATTTCAATGGTCAGTGGTTTGTATGTACTATCCTCAGAAGTATGCTCTTACATTAGAATTGAGAGAGTTTCTGTCCTAGAATGATGAGATAGTTCACGCCGTCTGTAAGTTCTAATTGTTCTGGCTTTCATCACTGAGACCTAACAAAACAAATGTGATCCGCTCAGGTAGGAATATATGTATTTCATTACTTAAACTGTGTGTAAATGTACTACTTAAAACTGAGTTCTTTGTACGCTCCGAGTGTATCCCGCATGTAAAGCATTTGACAATGGTTACCTGCTGCAATAGTTTCTTTCGGTGGAAACTAATTGGACCCCAGGGTTTATGGGTATTCCTTATTCTGGGCCCCTGATTTCGATAGCCAAACGTGCGGTCACTCCATTGTTCGCTTCTCAGCATGATGTCCACGCATCACTCATACAGCTCACCAAACGGTACACCTCCCGTTTTTAAAAACCAGACGGTCGTTTGAGCACACCCCGCCTTCCGTTTTTTTCCAAAGGGCTTCCACTTTATTTTGAAACTACAGTCCATCTGCTAACCTGCTTGGCGTTAAGCGTCTGGTCAATCGATGGCTGGTCACAAACTAATTTGCTTTTTCTTTGTCAGTATCGTTAACGTAGTTGTGCATTCCGCTTGAGATCATGCCACGTGCGGTTGGCACCCAACTCACCCGAGCTAATTCTAAGGCTATTCGATTTGACGGCTTGCACATGTAGAGGTTTACTCACATAGATGGATCTGACCGGTCTGACTCAGCCATTGGTCGGTGGAACTAGACAGCCATGCAGTCTCGGGCAAAAAATCTGGCCGTCACCGTTCTTGAGCCTTTCCAACATCCCGACATGTTCAACCTAGTCGTTTCACCTGCTTGGTGGCCAGTAGACTTTTGGCATCGCGATTTTGAGCCAAATAGGGGGCCTGTTTATCGAATGAGAGAGCAGGCTTTTAAATGTGCGTTCACACGGCGCTGATGTGTAGTCTGAACAACCGAGCCGTTGCGCAAACTAAGAGCAGTACGTGTCTGATCACACCCCCAGTTAGCACGGCTGTTTTGCGCGGCGTCTTATCGTCCTTATTGTACGGGATGTGGTGAGAAGCTGTAAGTGAATCGGTATTAATCAACGACCACATGCCACATCTACCGCGGCCCCATAGTTACAACAGGTTGCTGCATCCACTCTTGACGAGTGGTCATTCTACTATTGCACTTGCATAGCGGTGTAACAAGTCTGAAGTAGGGTGAGACTTCACATTCAATGAACGTGATCCTTGATGACTGGACGCTGTAAATCACTGCCCATGTTTTGTCGGGTGTGTATGACTAAGTGACTACGGGCCACTATTTCGATTCACAGTAATATTTGTACATCCTTAACACTCTGGTGTCGCTGTCGTCTGTTTTTATTAGAAGTTATTACAGATGGTTTCTGTATTTAGGGTGTTGCACGTGCGGACTTGTTTGTTTACTAGTTAGCCGCACTACTGCTTTATATTTCGAACCATCTTGTCTTTTGTGATAGGTCACTTGTTTAGAACAAAGTGGCACATAACGCCCCGTATTTATCTCTCCAAAGACGACATGGCTCCAATGTGTTACCCCATAATTCAGAGTGAACTAGCAAACATCTAGCTGGTTTAATCCGTGCCGCTATATTATGATATGACGTATTGAAGTGCTAGAATAGATACTTAACAAATTACCTCTTTACCGGTCTCTTACAGTCTTCTCCAACAGAAGATACCAACTTATCCCGCTACATCTTCACATATCTTTACTAAAAATAGTGTTAAAATCTAAGCTAAAGGAAAGTGTTAGTGAGCAATTTTCGCCGGTGCATGTAGCTTCCGAACGAGAGCGTGCTGTAACCGTTTTGGCCTTCGATGTCCCACTATGGTCAATGTTTTCAGTGTACCTGATCACTACATCTTGTGTTTATCGCTGCCGTAGTTACAACCTCCACCGCCGACCTTATAGAGATTGTTTTCTTTTATTGTATTCGACTTGTTTTCTGCCGCGTAGTGATACGCTCCACTTAACCAACTAACGGCTCACCTTCCGAGTATCAGGGTATCATACGCACGACCACTCACCAGGTGATGCGACAACACATGATCACACAAACTGGTTTACGTTACTCACAACAGAATCAGGTCGTTTAACTTCAGCGGCGGTCGCTTGAGTCCATCGAGTGCTTGATTGTTTCGGGGTGGCTTCTATTAACTAACCCGTTTGTCTTTTGTATGAGTTGTTTCCAGTTTGTGAATAAATAATTCGGCAGAATGCGATGGAAGTTGCAATCGGTGAATCCTATGGATGTCACTGGAAACCACTGGTGCAACAGATATACTTGTGCTTTGAAGCGTTTGAGCTGGAGGTTGAAGTAATTACTTCATTGCTAATTCATCATTCTATTCGGTGGCTGTTGTGTAACATACGTGAAACTATTTGTTTTGTGTTGACATGGCTGGCACTGATTTTTCACTGCTATATTTTCTCAACCCATCTCGGTAGGTGGCTGTTCCTATAGCCCCATTTGACCGGACACTTTCCGTTTCTCGTCAACATTTCACAACTTCAAGCGAGGCCAATCAAAATCCGAATTTATCTACTTCACATGTGTCAGGTTCCATACTGTGCCATGAACCCTTATTAAGCAGACCCGATATCAACCGTTCATCTCCTTTTCTGGCTAATCGATGTTTTTCAGTATTCACTGCAGCTTCCGGGTTGCACAGTCGTACCTCCATCCGTCCAGCTGAGGAACAAGAAACTGCTTCTTCAAACACAAGTGGTAAGCTCATTATGCTCCATTCATGGAACCAGTGCGTATCTGTTTACAATGAGCTGCTCAACCGACGAAAGCAGGATCCTCCATGTAAAAATTGGATTACTGATCATTACTCACAAGCGAAAGTGGTTGAGCGTTCACATATGATAATTCGGTCGTGCCTAATGTGAGGTCAATGGCGCAGTGGTCAACACGGTTGCCTCATGAAAGCGTGGCCGGAGTTCTAGTCCGGCAGTGGCAAGGATATGCACTACTGACGAGCTCTAATGAGAGCGAAACTCGAGTCTAGTGCTTCTTTTCGAAAGGGGCCGACTGGAAAGTCTATGGGAATGCGACAGCTGCGATCAATTGTGGGTGATGTTCAGTCTACATGAAAAACTAGTGTCAGACTTAACTATATCCTTGGTTGAGTCACAACGAGTTAGAACCAGAGTTATCGGTTTCACAACGTTTTGACCCTCTCGAATAGCCTTTATCGATTTAAATCGCTTGATAAAAACTCTCCGAGAGGGTCGAAACGTTGCGAAACCGATAACTCTGGTTTTTAACTCGTTGTGGCTTAACCAAGGAATTACTTAATAATGAACATCAGCACAACGCACAATGTTTTCCCATATCCGTTCTGTTCACGGTCCAGAAGTACCACTGTCAGACTTACCCTGTTATTTTGTGATTTTTGAGGTTTATGTTCTTTATCACCCTCCGTAATTTACAAATATAATTAAACAAGCTTCATAATCGCAGTGGATCTTGGAGCATCGGCGCTCTTTCAGGCAGCCGACGGTCGTGCTATTGCTAGATCCATAAGTCGCCTTCGATTCGTTGGCTTCTAACGCTCTCTAAAACTGCTTTCGCAAATGACTTCCAGAAAAATACGTGAATCTGTCAAAATCACTGTGTACCCATCCTGGAAGCAGGACGTGAGTTCGTGAACAGTTGTATCATGTGTCCATCGCTTTTAGGGATGTTCGTTAAGGACATCCGATCTATCTCTTCCTGTTCAGGTTTGAAATGGATGACATTCTGAAAAATGTGTCCGAGGAATCCGGTGAGCCTGACACGTTTTTTTACTGAACATGGCATATGGCCCATGCTAAACAAGATAATTAATTGGGTCGGCTTGTATGGTATTCGCTTCGCACTTTCAAGGTGTATAAAGCTGTCCCAAGACAGGAACATTCTCACTTCTACGTTTTTTACTGTGGACAGTCCGCTTGAGACTGTAGATGGTTTTACATACTCGCGTAGCAGTATCTTGTCAGCGTGTATACTATTGCTAATGGGGCGTTAACGGAGATAGCAATAGCACGTATTGCTTTTGTATATGTCGACCCCTACGCATAGTAGTCTTGTCTCGCAAGTTTCGTCAATTTAGACGCGTCTTACAAATTTCAACTCACCTTGTGCCATGCCGTGCTTTGATTGTGTTGGGTTTGGTCGGAAGCGGTAGCCTGCCACCGAGCGCATTACCTGGGTTTGGAGCATGAAAATGGCCACTGAAACCTACTTCTGCAGGGCGTTTCCGGCCTCTTGGTGGATCCAAAGGACAAGGAACGTCTTTAATAGAGATGCTGTTTGACATGTCGAAGACTAGGTATTAGGGGTGCTCATACTGCGAGTCTCCTTGCCC
>LOND01001665.1:0-35183 GCA_014220965.1 Paragonimus kellicotti | reverse complement strand
AGTGTAGATTGGTCCACTGAATCAAACGTACCTTTATAGTCGAGGAATATGGTGATTGTTGGCCGGCTGTACACATGACGCTGCTCCAAAATTTGACGAAGAGTAAAAATGTGATCCATACAACTCCTCCCAGGGCGAAACCCTGCCTGTTCTCCCCTCTAATGTTCACCTCTCGAACTGCAGTGAGTCGACGAAGTATAATGGATGCCAGAACTCTTGAAATGACTGGAGTCAAACTACAGCAAGTGCTGTTTGGAAATGATTGTGTGCTGCTCTCCCGTTTAATCCCTCCAAACTTAAATATACACTCCCCTTCCGTACCTGTTGGTGCTGTTGTGTTGTCTTTGACTTTCGGGGTTTACCCTCGTTAACTTCACATATCACAAATTGAAAAACAGTCGTTTAGCATTTTGCTTTCCTCACTGTAACCTGTCTGTGTGCTTGAACATGAAGTGGTCTTCTGGAATTGCATTGGATTACGCGATACATAAAGTCTGTGAAGAAACACATCACTCATTGTTAGGTTAGGTTTAATTAACTGTCTGACAACCATGTTCTATTGGCTTGTGGTAACCCTTACGTACATATTCATTAGAAATGTTGGCTATTCATTTTATCTCCTTTTGTTTCATGCCAAGTATGTAACATTTTTATTTATATTGACAGTGAGTATAATGTGCACTAACTTGTTAACTAACTTACGCCTACATTTCTGATGATCTCTTCATTTTCAGAAATAGAAGATATGTGTCTTGACAATTCTAGTCAAGACAGTTTCATTGGCTCCTCTAATATGTCACACATTAGTCAAACTGTCTTACGGCCTCCATCGGTGAATGCTGTGCCCAACCCTGACATATTGCCTATCGTCACTCAATCCCATTGCCGCCTTCGCACAGTGTTATTAAATACTTCCAGCAACCATCCGATTCAATCAAGTACTCCTTCTGCTACTGTCCACTCACCAGAGAACCGTGGACATCCGTTAAATGAACGGTCAGATCATGCGTCGCCGGCAACTGTCCGAAGTTTGGTGATATCCAGAAAACCAGAACCGTCCATAAGTCTCCAAGATGTCTGTGAAACGAAGAATCTTATCCCCTCGAATGTTAAGCCTAATTTGCCTCAAAAAGACGAAAGTTCTTCAATTAACAGCTCTTTTTCCTCACCAACAGCATCTAGTGTTTCTTCAGATCCGGTTCGGAATCCATCTGTTTACTCCACACTGACTACCTTCGGGGATAACCTCTCTCAGTGTGCTTTCTCACGATTACCTTCTGCGCCCAATACTTTCAGACGAATTTCCAGCGAAGTGAGTGTTGAACGACCCTTCTCGCAGGTCAAGTCAATTAGTCAAGCCACAGTTCTCCGGAATTTCGCTCTAAACGCTCGTCTCTCCTGTTTAGACCCTGTCGACTCCCAATGAAAAAGCGCAAACTGAATTGGAATCATATGGATCAGACTTTTAATAGATGTTCCACTGAACCTCTACATTCTGAATCCGCGCCTCATTCAATGTCAGGTTTCTCATTCTCCCCATGTGAAATCAAATGGATATCAAATTCGCTTCCTACGGAACAGTCTTCATACTCAGCCGGATCTGCTCCCCTTGTGGTTGACTGTCCCGTTGATTTAGTTGACAATCATACTTCAAGGCTGACCGGTGATGTTTCAGCCCCTTCTTCGCTGCTGTCCCACAGCAGTTTTAACTCGTGCGACCTCAATGCTGATGATCGTCCACGTAGCATTCCCGCTCCTTTGCCTCCTGCTCTTGCCACCATTGCTGCTATGACCACAATTCGTAATCAACTGAACCCGACCTCCGATAGTCCGTCGAACAGTACGATCCTCAAACAAAGTTTTCAAAATCTAGTCAGTAAGTTTTCATACGGTTAGGTATCGCTTTTTAACTGACTTCATTTTGTGATTTTTCGCCTTAATTTTGGGGGATGTTTTACAGGAGGTTGTTCCATGAGCGAACAAGCAGAGGAGCGTCTTTAGTATTACCAGGTAAATTTAGGAAGTTTGAAGAAGTTGACTACTTCGTGTATTTTTATTTGCAAATTTGCTATCGGATTCAAGTCGGTAGCTATCATTTCTGAACTTGCTGGCGGATCATGCCTTTTGCAAGTAAAAAGAAGAGATATTGGCAGGTCCGTTTTCGTGCTGATGTTACTGCCTCACTTCACTAATTCCATTCAGTCCGCCGACATCCAAGTCGGCTAACATTTACATACGATTAGACGCCATCTCGTCTGAGGCTTCCAGCGGCGGACGCTGAGAGTCACTATCGATGTTATTGGCTTATATACCCATGCTGGTTAATCTTTTTAGTCAACCACTGCATTGACTAAGACTCTTCGGTATTTCAGACGATTTATGGTCCCTTCAGTTCTGTATGAAATCATTGTTAGCCTCGTGCTGAATAATGAAATTCTGAATGTTAAGTTATTTATGCAATTCAGAAGCGATGTTTCGGGTAAGTGACAGAGAAATTCAAAGACGAGTTTTTGATAGTGCAGACCACAACTTGCACTCACCCTAACTTTGACTGTACACAAAATGAAATGTTCTGGTTGTGCATTAGACATGTCAATTAATTGCTTACCATTCCGTGAACTCTGTCCAACCCCCAGATTGTTGGTGTAAGAAGGCCACCAGTCGATTACTTAGCAAATAAAGATAACAGCAGCCTCTAGTAAGCTGGGAGGAGTTCTGGTGGCTTCTTTGACCTCTGAATGGAAGAGTTAGGAGTGACAGATGCTAATCGGCTTCAGTAACGCGAATGTTATCGTTGTTTTGATTGGGTTGTCCGTGACATAAGGACAACCAATGATGTGAGGAAGTAGAACTCGTGTATTCTTAATCTTCCTTGCAATTCAATTGTTTGTGTGCAAGATGTGGAAACCGTGATATCGATCGATTGAGTTCAGCAATTGATTATATCCCATCCCTTTCCTATCTCAAAATTAGGGTTTTTCTTACGATTTACCGCAGTTCATCGTCAATGTCAACCACTGATGCATTGGTGTTAACGTTACACCTCCAATTCTCATATTTACTGTCGTTCAATGCATGCGATTGAATGTTAACTTCGTTGATAGGATACATGAAAGTGGTTTACTTCCTCTACCCGAATTGTCTGCGTTCCACAACGTAAAGGAATACTATCACTATCGCCAACTTTTATCCGCATGCCTTATGCGTTGGATAGACTCCTTTTCGCCAATGACTACCTAGATTTGTGGGTACCATCCCAGTTTGGGATGTGGAGCTTCCGTTTCCTTTCGTGTATTCCAACAGCTGCGGATGCAATTTTCTCGGTCCGTGAGCCGGCCAACAACTTTCATAACCAAGTTATCCAAAACCTAATCTACTTCGCTATACTTTTCGAACTGCTCATTAGCGATGTAACCTCTCGACCACTGCCGGTCTTTCTGTAACCTAACTGTATGCTAAGTTAATGTCACAACGCTCATATAATACGGAGCAGCTAGTATGGATTTGTGCCAAACGTTTGCTGTTTTTGGTGTGCATTGGTTTAAGCCACTATGCATGTGTCAGTGCGCAACTTGACGCTCTCTTTCTTCTGGTCAGGCCTAATCTCAGACCAAGTAGCTGTTAGTTATAGATGCTGTGGCTTCATCTGTAATTTTCAGTCCTACTGAAGCAATTTCTTGGTCTCGAGCCATGCTCTCATCCGTTGTTGCTTCACTCTCTGATGCTCTGGGCAACGCTCTCGTCAGCCACGACAGCTGGCCGTTAAAGGTTTTGCTGGGCGTGTGATGATGTGGTCGCGTAAAACGAGTTAAAAGTGCGGATTCTAGTACTCCGCCCCCGTAACCTTCAGCGATCATCGAATCCAAATTTCGCAGGCATCATGGAAAACAAGTGCCTTCTCTTACGATTTGGATCATTGAGATGTCTTTGGGACTACCAGTTGTTGGACGGAAATTCCCATCCGATTGCTCGCGTAACAAGATAGAGTGGGATATCCCAAGGAACCTCACACTTAGCGTGATCGTTGATCGAGAAGCTTGGTAGGCTCTGAACCCTACTGAGATGGGAATTGCCGTCATTTTGGAAGAAACCAAGTCCATGTTACCCTAACTATGGCTAATGCGACATAGTATACTGCTCTTCAACAATGACGTAACTCAATCAGCTACTTCAATCGGTATCTGTTTCCGGTGATGCACCTTTCAACATCCACCTCAGAGCAAATTGTAAATCACATTCCTGATTAATATCATGATTTTTCGAAGTGAGATTGAACAATCACTCAGTTATTTATGGTAGTTCGTGCGTAATGATAGATGCCCATGAACTGACTGAGTCATTGCTTAATGGTCAGCCATAGGTGCGCGCCATATTGAATGGAAAACGGATTCTATCAGTTAGATCAAGAATTGAGGAGTTTCATGGTCTTCATCACAGGCGTTTAAGGCGAACTCATTTAACGTAGTGTTTGACAAAGATGTCCGGACACTCCCTTCCTTTCTAACTTTCTTGTGAATGATATTCTAAATGATATTCAGGAGGTTCCGAAATTCTCGGAATGTTGCTTCTGTCGGGTGCTAAGCTAACTGATATCGAGTTTGGTGACGATATTGCTCCAGTTAGTTTTGAAGACAACATCCGAAACATGTTAAACCGATTAACCGGTATAACTGATATGTATGGTGTACACTTTACACCTTCAACATGTAAAGTGCTGTCACAGAACTGCGCAAACTCTAATGCTATCTCGATTGTTTCAGGCAGGCCGATTAAGACTGTTGGCCGTTTTATTTGCTGTCTCATTGAATTGTAATGTAGGTGACGAGATTTTCACGGAATTGGTGAAAGTATTTTGTACTTTCGTCATTTTCTTTGTTTCTTTATTTGTCATTGTGTGGGCTACTGCTAAAATCAACGGCACCTCGAACCATTAAGTATGGCTCAGAGCCTGAAGTGTATGTGTTTGCACGTGGTCGGACTAAATAACCTTGGTCGGCTGTATTACAAGGGTCTCTGCCCACGCTCCCCTCCACTGTATTCCTTCTAAACAGAAACTGCGGTGCATCCCAAACCAATGCAGTGACATATATCCCTACGTATTTTTGGCTTTTGCTACCGTGTCAAACTAATCCAGTCTCCAATACCGTCAACTATACATTTATCCAGTCTGTGAATTGATCTGCCGGGTTAGCCATCTAACGTAGCTCGTTCTGTGACTCGACAGATGCGCTTAATACATGTACCTGTGATTAAGCGTTTACTTTAGAAGCTACACCTGAAATACCGAGTTCACATAATTTTCCTGAAGGAGTTTCAGACCGCTGATGTAGATGATGATGATGCAGATGACCCCTAGCCTGTTATCATAATTCAAGAGCACAACCAAGTTGGTTACCTTTTCCATTTTGAGATGTCTCAATAACACTTGTGTGTCCTTGTATCGCTTTTCCGTGATTCGATATTAGTGTAAGGTGTATCAAGTGGTTTGTCCGGTTCTGCTCTTTTTCTCCGCTGGGTTTACACCAACAGGCCTCCTAACCAAGTCAAACCAACAACCGCCGACTGATCACGATAGTCGAAGCTTACGGAGCCTATGAAAAGGAAAGATGTTACCTAAACAGAGTGTACACCTACATTTTGGCAAATACAGCCGTGCCTCAGTGGTGTATAACCAGTGTTCGCTAGCCCTGCTCGAATAGGATGCCTGTCACTGCAAACCTTTATTCAATGTGAGGATTCCAATGAGATACTCCGTTTCCATTGCATTCTCCGCTACTTCTGTTTTATCTAATTTGGTTTGACTGTTTTGGAAATATGGAGTAATATCCCTTGATATATCTTGCACTGACATACGGTTAAGGAAATGAGTATCGACACGTCTTAAAGGGGAAGGGTATAGTTAACTAGTTCACAGTCCATTTTCCAATTAGTGTTGTTTTCACACTAACGAGCCATCATGATAAACAGTCCGGGCGTGCTATTAGTGCAACTTCCAACAACAACAAAATCACTTACGGTATAGATTTGTCCGTGACTGTCGGTATCTAGCTTGTGACTCAATGACCCCCGCTCTGTCATCGGAGATCACCTGTTTCACGTGGCCGTAAGCATTCCTGTCTGATAACGCCTTAGGTTTGCCTTTGTGGTACCCACACAACTAATTATCTTCAATTGTTTTTCTATTTCACTGAAGTTTTCCAAAACCATATCCCTTTATCCGCGGTGTTATTCCAAGTTTCTAGTACACGAACTGTTGATCTCGGTTTTCAAAATGATATTGAGCGCATTGAACTGAAAACTTGCCTCTCGGAGTTCTTAGAGCATACCATTGACTAACTGATAAATGGTAACTTATGCAACCAATCGTAACTTCTGTCTATAAGGAAGATGACACGTGTAGTATTAACGTCAAGGTTGAGCTTGGCATAGACTGTGATCGACGATCTGTTTCCCAAAATACTCCTTTCGTCTTCTCGGCCGACATTTTCGTTTCATTCTGTTTCTGCAACCCTCAAACCACCGTTTATCCCAATAGACATACTAGGTTCAAACCGAAGTCCTGAGGTGAATAATTTGGTGTACTACACCTTACAGCAAACTGTAAAACAAACTAATTTTACCATCGCTAGTCCCCAGGTGTCCATTTTTAGTGTCTAAGTTATCATAATAGTGAAAAGTTTGTTGTTGATGAGCTAATGACGAAGTAGTAACAATGATCGTGACAAGCCGTAGAACCACTCCATGAGTGTGCAATAATCTCCTCCTACAGACACATGCGCACACGACGCATAGTTCAAATGTGCTTTACAAAGAGGCCAACACTCAACACGAGCACATGCACACACCGAAGTGTCGAAAGATCAATAATCCAAGAGCCGATAACTAATCCTCCTGATTTTAAATGAATGCACTCAGTGGTAATAACTTATTTCTCACAATCCCAAACCATAAGACATGATGAGCTTTCAGTTACTATGCAGCACACAGACTTAGATGGTTAGGTCATGTACTAAGGATGCCAGCTAGTCGTTTGCCACACCGAGCACTCTTTGCCGACGCTGCGGCCGACTGGCGCAAGGTGCGAGGTGGACAGATGATGACCTGGCGTAGACAAATGAAATCGTTCACGAAGAGGTTGGTCATTGTAGATCGGTGCCTGGAGGCGTCAGGTGAGATGGTGGCTAATCAAGCTCAGTGGCATGAATGTTGCTGTCTATGATGATGATAATGATGAATTAAATGGTATAGCTAGTCCGTATGATATGCACTTTGCGTTTTCAGAGTATAAAGAACTTTTACAAGATTGGATTGGCATTGAACCTGCTTTTACCAATGCAGGCAGGCCGCTGGAGACTGTAAATCATTTCACCTACCCAAGTAGTGTCATCTCGTCAGTCTAGTACTGCTAACGAGGTGATAAAAATGCAGTCTTCGCTAGTTGGGTCATGTGCTTCGTATGCTGACCGAGCGTCTGTCGCACCGCACAGTGTTCACTGTGGCCGCTGATGGTTGGAGGCGACCGCAAAACGACCAGGCGGTGAAGTGATCACAGGCTATGAAGGCCTTGATCGTCCCACTTAACAAGGTTGTTAGGTGTCGCCTATCTGGTTTGGAAGTTCGCGATCGTCCACATTGCTGGTCCGAAACACTGTCTGACATGACGTTGTGTCGCAGTCAATGACGAGTGTGTATCCGCAAACTTGTTGACCCTTCTTTCTCGCGAAACTCACCTGTTTTTGTTCGTTCATTCTCTTTTCCTTCGCTGTTTATCCGTACCTATTCATTACTTCTCAGCTTCGTGGACACTTGTTAGGACCAATGGCAACTCAAGCCATAGTGTCCACAGGCACGGCTCAGAGCTGAAAATGGTGATGATGGTGACCCTGAACATATTTTTATCCATGAGCATAACGCGTGGATGTATAATTCATGCTGACTGAAACGTGGATATTACCTTGCCCAAAGGTTTATACATCAGATTATCCTAAAAGCTCCCGCACTCGTGAGAAACTAAGTTCAACTGGATGTAAGTCGGTTGAAACTAATAACTGTCTTTGTAACATACCATTTGACATGGTTGTGCAAAGAGATTGGAACTCTCTTGTTTTTGTGTTAGCATCTCTTGGCGAACCACTTTATTCTAATGCGACTCTGTTGGGATTGACGTAGCAGGTCACATAAGGCTGTGATGAATTAATCGGGTAACGGATAATCAAACCTTTACCGTAGTCTTCTTTGAAAGAAGGTTCTGGATACCATTCGGGCTAGTCCGTTTCAACAAGCTACAGATATCTTTTGTCTACGCAAGAAACTGTATTTTTCATCGTAGATAGTAACACGTGATGAGTAAAGTCGGTGTTTATCTCGCAGTGACAGTGGGGTACATATCGTCGTCCTAACCTCCATCAGTTCGTGCGGTACCTGTTGGTCGAAGCTTCTTCCTTCCCCGTTGCATTCAGCTGATTCCACATGTAATTCGAGGAACAATCCAGCTCTTTCACTAAGTTTACACATGTCTTTCTGGGATTAACTTCTACCAGTTCTTTCAGGCGATCCTCGAAGCTAATTGAGGGCCCATGCTGAAAGCTAGTATCTTCGAAGTTCACATCTTTGGATCTAAACCTTACGAACCATTCCTGAAGTGTTTTTGTCAGTTCATTTTTGCCTTATGTTTCCAGTTGACCTCTCCAGCTTGTCGCCTGTATACAAATTCTCGAGGTGCACAAATTTGGAAATTGTCTTTCCATTTTGCCTTATAAAACCAAAATGCGTGTTTAAAATTTTTAAAATTAACTGTTTCGACATAAACCATAAGAATCGTAAATTGTCCTGACGACCAGGATGATGTATGACATTCATCTAACTCCGCATAACGGTGAAATGCCGTGGTTCAGAGCCAGTCGTTACAAAATATCCGAAAGCTTTCAACGTGACTTAACGCATACACAGCTTTTTGTTTTTGACAAATTTTTCTGCGCGGCTCGAATGTTGCATGCGTGCTATCTTTCACCTAAGGCCGCTCTTGTTGGGCGCGATAGCCGAGTGATTACAGTGCGGAGGTGAATTGGACCACCAGTGGGTCTTAGATGCCTCATGATCTGTCCAAGTTACATGATCTGGGCGGGCGCGATCACGTTTTTCAGGTTTTTAAGCCCCTCTTGTTAGTCACCGCATTTTACTCATAATTTACTGCCCAACCCGCCCCTGAATCCCACCTCGCATAAGGCGGCAATACGTCTGTTCAACTTTGCCAAGGCGTCATCCGTTTTACGAGCTACGAGCTATCACCGTAGTCTGAGCTAGTGACTCATCGTTTGGTTGTCGACCGAAAGACCGTCGTTGCCCTACGTGATCGATATTCTTACCCGGCGAATACGCCCAGCCAGTCAACGTTAGCATCGCTGCTCTTTTTCTCCAGTTCAAGTTTGTTTCAAACAACATCTGTTTTGAGATCAATCGATTGCCAAGTCGATTAGGCGTTAGTTCTGTGGTTTGTTTGTGATCTGACTTACTTACTTTTGAATCCATTCATAGCCCTTCTGTCAGTCCTTTACGCTCCGTACTGTTTTTTTCTGTTATCGTTAAAAATCACATGGTCACCCCCGAGCCACAAGCTAGGAGATACCGGGATAGCTTGTGAGCTGTTGACGGACCGACAGTGACACTAAACATGGGTTTAACTTCACCGCAATCTCCTATTCAGTTGCTCATTATGATTGGAGCGTGTACTGTTGACCTTCATTCATTTCGAAATCTTATAAGCCCTGCCAACAAAACGATTTTACCTACAAAATAACAGGTCTTTGTTCTGTACTTCACTGGATGGGCGAGCCCTTCACCAGCTGTTTTGATCCGCGTTTTTAGTGTGTAGTCTATTCGCGTTATATGCCCGCTTTCAATGTGCCAAACCAGGCCAGTCAAAAGAAAACCAAGTTCACGGACATATGGGTGATCAGTCATTAGTAATTTTGCTAATGTACTGTTTCATACTTTGCCTGTGTAGAAATTTGAACTGGTACAAAGTGACAACAGAATTTCAGAACAACCTGTAAGCAATTGGCGATTTTATTCGTTGGCAACGTTTCATTCCCGACACAGAAGTTTCATCCAGTCACATGAACCAGCTGCGAATTTGGTAGGATTTAAGTCAGACCAGACGTAAGTAACTAAACGAATCTGAGGTTGTTAAGTCGTGAGTAATGCCTACTTTGTGAAACTCGATTCTTGGTTCGAATGGCTAATTGCAACAGATCCTGAGCGAACAAAAAACACGTCAGAAATAAAATCGATACAATAATTGGGACAGGTTAATCGAAGAGTCAGCCAGTTTTGGGGAATATTAAAGGGAAAATCTTTATATAGACCGACTGGAAAAAGTAAGTTCATCCAGCCAGCAATGTGGAAAAGTTCGATCGATCCAAAACCGGCCGGCGCGTGCCAGACAGATTGAAGTCGTCGGTTCTATTTGCATTGTATCTGGTCTTCGGAATTCCGATGGTCCATGCTACTGGACGCATTTGTTCCTTCCTAAACCCTGCTTCAATTACCTGGGCATTCTCCGTCCAATTTCATGACCCGTGTCCATCGCGTGGCCAGTGGTTGTGGCATTTCTGATCGTGACTTGGTATTGCGGTTGATTTCGAGGGGCTTTTTCAATGTTCCTTCGATGCCCGTTCATTCTGGTTCCAAGTCTCCTGCAGTCCATCTATATAAACTGGGTTGTACTCTATTTTATGAATGCGGTTACCCGTTTTCGTAACAGTGAGTAAATTTCAGACACCCTCGCTTTTCCTATCCATTCACTCGCAGGTGCGATGAGTATGCATAGCTCTCCGTAGTATCTGTTTTTATGCAGAACGTTACGTGTAACATGCTAACTAAAGTACGGTTTTTCTCCATTGTTGTTTTCCGTTGCTCAGTTTGAGCCTTGGTGCTAAAGCCAAACCTTGGTTCAATCTATGTAGTACTGTTTAAAATATCGTTCCGCATGTTTCGTTTTCGTTCTGCCTGGTATTAACTAGTCCAGATAGCTAATGTGAACTTGCATTTTTTTCCTTTAGGATATCAACGAGCACAAATTTTGAATGACTGGACACACTCCGGCTACCTGATCATTATCCCTTGGTGTATGCAATATTTGTCGTACTCTTCAGGTCGATCAACAAGTGCACTATTGGCAGTTTTAGAGTATTGACGCCCACAACGTTTTCACTCTCGTTTATTACTGTGACATTCGGTATTTTCGAATGTTGTTCGCGTGTAGTCCTATGCAATGATTCGAACAAACTGAGGCCATAGCAACAGTAATTTGCATTGTGGTGTCGGATGCTCCTTCAAAGAGGTTTCTTTGTGGCCCACCGATCTAGACGGTTGAACGTTTGCGATTTCGATGTGTTTTCGCTAACCCACGACTAACAAACCAGTGGAGTACTTTTGCCACGAATGAAACCCGTGTTAATCGACCACTTGACCCTGCCACTTTTTTTGATTGCCGTAAACTGGGGCACTGCGCTTTCTGTGTGAAACGTACCATGGCCGGCACACGCGCACACGCCGTACGTCACCTTGCTCGTCAGCTGTTACGTGCGCGTACAAGGTCACGCACGTTGCATCGCCTGACCAATCACGAATAGAAATCTGTCAATGCGGCTAATCAATAATGTGTGCACGTGTGTGCATGTAACCCGCCGTGCACAGGCAAACTCGCTTTTGACTGATCCGGGCTGTCATTCTACCGCGGTATTATTTTGATATGCGGTCGGTCTTTGTCAGGACCACTGTCAAATTGGTTCACCCACCTATGCGAATTGTTAATTCATGTTCCTAAGAGGCCAACTCACTGACTTCCATGCCTTGCACTCCTTACTACAACCCCTGATCATTGGCGCAACAATAGTACTTATGTCTTCTTAGTTGTGTGACCGACTCATGTGCTCGTCATTTGCTCATCTTTTTTGGTAGATGGTTAAATGTGTATTGGAAACGCAGTGTTTCCACTTCACTTCTGTACATATCGAGGAATAGTATATAATTACTATATCCTGAGCATATTTCTCTTTGGGGTTTCGTGTGCGTTAAGCTTTGATACCCCGTTAGGTGCATCGTAACTCGTTGACCTATTAGACCTACCCAACAAAGAACAAAGACGGACATTTTTTACCACTCGCTAGATGCGTCCAAAATGTGTCTGATACCTTAGGTATTTAAATTTAATCAGTATTTTCACTCCCAGACTGTTCCTGGCGATTTTATCCGTCAGAATTCATCAGCCTGTTGAACAGTCTTTGTTCAGACCGGCATTTTTCTCATATCAACAATCGGTTGAGTTACGAAAACTGGTTTCTGTGCCTGCTTTTGTTTGCTTATTGCTGCATTCTTATTGTCTAGGACTTTCTCAGCCAAGAAAAGATGTTTGCATTGTGATAAATTTGTTGGGCACGTGATTACATTTAGCCAAGTATACCTTATCATCTCCTACCCAAGTTCACACACTCTTTTTGATTTGCATCAAAGCTTATCGTCCGTCCGTCTTTTTTTCTTTGTTAGGTCCTTCCGTGAGCATCACTAAATCTGATCAACCATTCAATCAGTCTACTCGTGTTGCTGAATCGAAGAGCACGGAAAACTCGAAGTTCTCTCTACTTCTGCGTACTCTGACCACGAATTCAAAAGCCGGTCATGTTGAAGCCTTCGAGTCCGCGCCTAAGCTTTCAAATACTGTTGAACCGCAGCCCCACTGCGTTGCATCAGTTCGGCCTGACAGTATTCATGTGCCGGTTGCCATCGACACTCATAGTCGTATTGTGGTTGAAGCGTTGCCTAAGGTTAATTTATTTCAAACTGTCAACCGAAGACCGTCCCAAGCAGAATCAGGCGGCACCAGATCCACAAGTGTTGGAACTTACACAACCTTATCGTTCAGTAACTCCGAGGCCTTCTCAAAATGTATTGACCCCTCAAATGCGCCCTCGCTTCGCAATACGCACTCAACCTCTGTTGTCCAGTCCGCTTCGGAAAGTAACACGACCGATGAGAAGCCAATACGAAATCGTCTATCGGACATCGATGCAGAGATGTCAGGTAGAGACGATGTAGCCGCGTTCCACTCTAATTTGCTCTACCACCCGACCTTTCCTGTGGCTTCTTCGATTGGAGAAACAAGTAATCGTCCTGCTTGCGCCATCCTCAGATCGAATGGGATTGATACCGGAGGTGCTGCTAAACGACATGGCTCACCGGTCCATGTAATGTCCCACTTATCTTCGGAGCGAGCATGTGAAGTAACCCGGGTACGTATAAGACACACCAACGATTGTTGTTTACTTCGTGAATTGAACGTTGTCATCCGTGTATGTGTCGTAGGTTCGATTATCTTTAATAATTCGTGAACGCGTCGAACATAAACTCTTATCTTTTCCGTTAATTATACAAAGTGACTTCCAGCTCATTTTCAGCTCGCAGTGGCATCCGGACCTAATCAGTTTACACTATATATATATATATATATATATATATATATATATATATATATATAAACAGTGATAAGTGACATATTGTGTAATAAACGACCGTTTGGAATGCCTCATCTCCTTTCCGGGACCCACTATCAACAATCCTGAGTCTTGGCACGGTGTGACGGCGTGCGCATGTCGATGACCTATTGAATCAAACTGGATGGCGTGGTGATCACATTGACAGTCACTAATGCCAGGTAGATCAATTTGTGGGAATCTGACGAGGTACGGTCTCCTGGTCCTTCAGATTATGAATTGGTAAAAGTGATGCCAACTTTAATCCACTACCATCCACTCGATGCTTTACAGTACAGGTCTTTAGGCTAAAGGCTCTGGTTGCGAACCCTAGTCGTTCTGCTATCTGGATCTAGACGTCATGACAACATCTTGACTTTCATGCAACTTTGATTGTTCGAACTCCTACTAACTCTGTACTGCATCGGACATCTCGTCGTATTAACCGAGTCATCCTGTCTGTTGCACACAGCAGGACGGTTGTGCGAAAACATGCTACGACTGACCCTCCCCTACTGTTCTATCAAATTCAGCTCTCAGATCTCCCCCAACTCCCATTTCTAGCAGTTGTCCTGTGGATCCCGCAACGTATATAGCTAATCATAGTAACATTGTCCCGGTAAGCCTCACCTCTTACCACTCAACCTCCTGTCTCCCTCTTCCCTTGCTTAAGCTTATAGTTCGAGCGAATGTACATGCCTTCACTGTTCACATTCTGAAACGGGTAGGTCCACAGATTAGTAGTCAACTTACGGAACCGACGGTGAACCGTTTGACAACTTCAGTATCAAAAGTGGCCTAAATCAATGCTGTCCACTTCCACCGCTTTTTTTTATTTTTTCCATATATGAAATGGTAGTTGACTGTCTGTGGCACTCACAAGATGCCTACGTGAACCTCCTACCCAACGGACGAGTGCCTGGCCTCGATTATGCTGACGGCAAAGTGTTGCTGTTTGACATTCTTCAAACAATACTGGACGTTATTTCACGCTCTGCCAAATATTTTGGAATGAGCTTTGCGGCCCAAATGGCAAGGAGCTTCTGCAATGTTTGTGATTATTGATACTAAAGTTATGGAGGTTGTTGACCGCTTTGGGTGCCTTAACCGTTACATCAGCAGTGACAGGGATATCGGAAACGAAATAGATGCTCGTGTACCAAAGGTTAGGGTGGTATTGTGGCGGCAAAAGGCATCTCTTTGAAGCTTAAGGATCACCGCTATAACACTAACTGTGAGGGATGCGCTACTTTACGGTTACAAAGTCTGGCCGCTGAAGGTAGAAGACGTGGACTGTCTTCGTTCGCATCGGGTAACACTAACGGGTAGGCAACGAAGGGGTTAGGAAGCGGATGTTTATCGGTCGGTAGCAAGCGAGTTCACTCACTTGATCGTTAAGTATGCACGGATTTGGATGGATAGGTCATGTACCAAGGATGCCACCTAGTTGTCGACCACACCGAACACTTTTTGTCGTAAGGTGCGAGGTGGATAAATGATGACAGCGCGTAAAAGGGAATCCAATCACCGACGGGTTAACCCTGTGCGTCTGGCCCATCTTCCAGGCAGGTGTCCTCGTCGAAGACCTTAAATGAGATGTGGGCCAATCGGACTCATTGTCGTGTGTTGCCGTCACCTGACGCAGCTATCTGTGAAGTAGGTGCACTTAACGAAACGGGGCAGAGGACGCCGCAAGGGAGCTGTCTTATTAATTACGTACTGTTTTGATTCACGGTTCGGTTGTTCGTTTACGAGATTTACGCATCTTGTATTTGAATGCTTGAGTTTTGAAACAGTTGTTTCTTAGCCGTTAGGTCTCGTCTATTTCCTTTCTTCTCTCCTTGGATAAAGCTTTCTCTTTTCTTTGTTTTCGTATGGCAGTTAAACATCAGCACGAACCATCGGCATTCGTGATCTCAAGTCAGTTGTAGAGGAGAATGAGTCACTACTGGTTAGCCCATAAACGCGTTTTGACTTTCAAGTGGATTTATCCTGCAGCCTTAGCTCGTGAGTGACTGAACTAGCAAATTCAACAACCGCATTGATTATGCATCCTTTAATCATACAATATATGCACTTTTTTGCCCAAGCTTTTTCCGTATTCTGCCACTTTTCAGCTGGATAACATCAGATTGCCTGGCTTATGCAAATGGGTTCCAGACATGTAACGATTGAACACGCAATACTGGGCACAATTTGTTGTAGAAACGCAGGCCGGAAATTATGGAGTGATATCATCCAGTGCGCTATCATTGGCCACAGATGTGCAGTGCCTATCATACACAACGTATAATAAAATTAGTGGGTCATATTAAAACGATAAAACGAACACAAATTTAGGTTATACATTGTGTTATTGAAATCAAACAAAACTCAGGACAACTTTAACGTTAGTGTAAGTTGCTTTTGAATGCACAAACTGAGTTTCAGACGCGTGATGAGTATGGCTTAAGTCAGCTTCAACTGACGTTAACCTCGTTTACATACTAGGTCTGTGGGTCGATTGCACTGATCGATGCTGTACCCACTTTCGATCAAGTGATGTGGGCAGTTGGTCGCGCGCCAATGTTTCCCTCGGCTGCTGCGAACTTCGCTTTACTCGTCATTCAGATATATGTTCTGTTGTTCATGTTACATAATCAAAGTTCATATTTGGCGAGGTAGATCGATGCTGTGCTATTCACGCATCTGAAACGTAGACTTTGTTTTCAAAAGAACCTTAAAATAACGTTGAGTTTATCCTGCTTTTGATTGATTTTAACCGCACGATTTATAAATCGAGTTTTTTGTCCGTTTTTCTGCCCTAGCATAATTCGTTAGTTTTGTCACACATTCGACATTATACGTTTGCGGCTGTCGACTGTCTAAAATGTTATCACGCTACACTAGATTCCACGGTCGTTACTTTTATTTTAGACTCATAACAAAAAGGATATTACTTTTCAAATTGGAGACAGTTCGACGTGTGCAGATGTTCTCATGAAAAAAGTGGCTTGAATAACTGTGGTAGAAGTATTTTGGCTACATTCGTTAAGTAAAGTCATCAATCTGTTTATGTTCGTGAGCTTCAAACTATTCACAGTGGGCAGTTCAGATGAGTGAATATAGTATTTCCAATGCATTTGGACTGCTGTGTCATGATTCATAAAAAAGCTCGTAACAATGAACAAACAACCTTGTTATATGCATTGGTTTATCCGTAAATTTTGCATGTTCGGTCTTCGAAAATGGAATAAAGACAGCAACACCAATTTTATTCTCACTACATCTCTGAGTGTAGATGCTTGTTTATTGAAAAGTAGCACGTTAAACGGGGCCTGATTTCTAGCAAAAAAAACTGGCGAAATCTTAGCGCATTGGCTGATCAATAGCATTTTGAAGCACGTTACAATTACTCTCAGTTGCATGTACATAACCCTGATCATCGTCGCTCTTCTACTCAAAACCGAATTTGGTCTTGGTAAGGATCTACAGCTTCTTGGATGACGCCATGCATTTTTACAATCGATCATGACAAACTGGATGGTCCATTGGTTGCTAATGGAACATACAGTCTGTGACTAATCGGAAGTAAACAGGGTTTAAATGACACATCCGCGGAGAACTCAAAACGGCTCTTGTCGCGAGTATCAAACACATTAGTGCATTATAAAAGACAGCTTTAGACAACTTTACGACATGGATTTCCATGGACGATTGAAACTGCATTCTAAAACAGATTTCTTACTGTCAGTCGCATTAAAGTTGGAAACCCTTTCACAGACACAACTGTACTCAGACACTTCACCGATCGGCAGTTATATCTTCGTTGACTCATCCGAAGAAAATGTTAACAGTCAATGGTGGGGTTAACAAAAGTACTTCTTAACTAAGGGCAACCTGGAATACAACATCTGGTCTAATTGTCCTTTCTGGGATTCAACTTAGAGTACGACGAATGCACCGCAAAATTCAGTAGCTATTAGGAATTACTCAGTTGATAGCTTGATTTTAAAAAAGTCCGCGATCTGCTGTATCTTTGCTTCAGTATATGTTTACCGTTTAACTTCTCTGCTTGAGCACCTTAACGTATATGACGTCCTCGGAACGTTTCAACTGTCACGTGCCCCACAAATTTCTAGGGTCGCATGTGTTTATGCAAAATTTGCTCTACAGAAGAATTGTTTTTTTTAATCTGCAAATGAACTGCTTTGTTATCAATGGATTATCGGTGTGCGCTGTGTGACTCCCTGTTTACTTCTGCGCATTTGCTTAGCACTATTGACTTCGCCATGTGGCTTTTCAAAAAGCAGCATAATACCTGTGTTGCTTCGCGATTGATGGAAACAACCTGCGTTTGACAAACCATACGTGTGATTGGTAAACATCAGTTCTCGCGGTCGTTTGGTGTCGGCGACGCCTGGTTATCGATCACACGATCGCGGGTTCGAGCCAGATTGTTGCGACTGCTCACGCTTAGGCTTCAACAGCCTGACAGTATCTGGCCCACATGTGACCTTGTGTGCCACGTGGTAGTGAACACAGCGAGATGACAGCCGAGAGCATCATATCTCTCGTTAAGATATTTTTTCTATTCTGCCGTGGTTGCTTCTAGGACACTACACTTGTTTCGTTTTATCGTTCACAATTTCCCCAAACAGTGATGAACATCGCTGGGCAGAGTACACTCTTTCAAGGCGTGGGTTAATACCATAAATAGAAACGCTACCATCTTTCGTATGTGATTCAGTGTGTTGCAACAAACACTCGTCGAGTCGATATGAATTCACCAAACTTTTCAGTGTTAATGTATAAGGGATTCGGTGAGCGAACAAACTGAGCAAGAGTAGAATTGGCAAAAAGGTTTCGTCTCATGATAACTTGATTTTTAGCTTGTTTTGACGCAAACTGTATTCTACAAAATTTAAAAGGAATCTGACACGTTTACCGTATATTGTTTTTGGAGGACAATATACATTAGAACATATACCTTACTAGTTCGAGAATATAAATGTGCGTTCCGTAAAACACGAAGGCCGATGTACACATTTTTTTTGTCTGCTTCGACACTTCATCCGCTGAGCTCTGTCTTCTGCTAGCTTTATGCTTAGTTGCTTTTAGGCTACTTAACACTTCGTTTTGCTACATACTCTGAAACAAAATCACAGGACCGTCCAATGTTCTACAAGTGATTTTGTCAGCGCATTTCGTGGTATGTCCATTTTTCGTGTTCACACAATTGCTATCACTAGACGTCACAGTAATGTAAAACAATTTGTCATCCGCTTATTATTGATCAACTAATGATCAAAGTCACAAAGTGGCTGCAATAAAGCCATCAGATCACCTCTCAAGTGTACATTGCTTTTGTCCTCCAGACACACTTGAATCAAACGTGTGTTGGGAATCCATCGTCCGATATGGACATATGTCAGCTCAGGTGCTTACACATTTGGGAGCCGGTTGGATGGACCGTTGATCCAGGAGTGGATGAGTATTTATTTTTATGTGAGTGGAAAACGGTCAATGCGAATGAGTCCTTTCTGGTTTGATGATGCCACGAGTAGTAATGTTTGACGAATTCGGAAAAATCGTGTTCGATTTTTACACTAATTCACTTGAGCTTATGCAAGATCATCAAGCGATTTCAGAATTGAAATTCTGCTGTCAGTTCTACCTTAAAAAGTCCATCGCCACAAACAAGGATGATATTCACTTTGATCCAAACGAGACTAACGCGAAGTCCTTTAGCGGACGTCGAATGTACTGAAGAGTTGCGGAATATCCGGTGAATATGCTCTCACTTTCGTGTTGTCCTCAGTTCATTGATTATAGAATACTGATGATTTCTTCGTAGTCGACATAACCACTGTCTCTTAGACGCCTCCAATGTAACCATAAAGAGGACACTATGGAAATATTGATGGATCACAGAAAGGCGGTTAGCCACAAACGTGCAGAATCGAGTTGACACATTGTGTATATATGGTAGAGGACAATCATGAAATCAGTCCAAAAATAACAATATCGGAACATCTGTCCCAAGTTAACCAGCGATAATTTCATGCGCCCTCATGACCAAGACTGCTGCGGCTAATTCGAGTAGCAGGATAGTTGCCGCTTTGGATGATGCAACCCTAGGTTTACCAAATAGCAATGTACTGTGTCGCATCTTTCTTTAGGCTTAAACAGCTATACGCTACCGCCCCACAACCCCCTTCCGAGGCATCACAAAAGTATACCACTCGGGTAGACCCGCCACAATAGCCCGTGAAAACAACATACACCGTGAGACTCTGGAGCCTTCAAGAGCTTTTAAGCTCGTCAACTAGACTTGCCGCTTTTTGTGGTCTTCTAGGCATAATGATTCGTCACATCCGAGCCCACTGCTGCACAACTTCTGAAGCAAACGTTTGCCTGACAGTTGCCACCACGTGACAAAGCCTAAAGGGCCGTATAGCTAAGAAACACAGGATACCATCCTTCTTCTAGTCTCCACCCCGTCTGGAAGCCGGAGACTCAGGGGAAACTCATCCCATTGGGTACTGAGAGCACGCTGTGATTGTATCAGTCTAGTTGCATTGTCTATCGGTGACTCTAGGAGCTAGGTTCTCACGGTCATTCGAAACCCAGTTTGTCAGTCGGAAGCCTCTCCTTGAAAACATGTCACAAACTTCTCTCACAAGAATGTTTCTGCTATCTCAGCGTTGGAAACCGAAATTAAGCAATCATCAATGGCACTCATCAATCTTACTCTTATTTACAGCATGGTTAACTGGTTATAAAGTGTAAACATTTGTCAGTTGTTTCTCAAACAATGTTGTCCCCGAACAAATTTGAGGAACACAACGATCATCATGCAAGATGTATGCGTATCATTTCGTACGCTCTTTTCACTCACATATGCGAAATGGTCTACAAATATTTGGACGTGTGGGAACCTACGGGCAAAATTTTCAAAGTGATCAATCATCATTTGATCACGTGGTCGGATGTAGATGTAAGGAGGAAACAAATAATAGGGATAAAGAAATAAGAATAGGAAAAATATTCGGTCTATGTAGCGTACTGCCAAGGTGGTTATAGGTTCATTACCAATCTGTTTTTGGACACAATGGTGGTTTCATACGGTGCTTCATAAAAAGCTAAAATGTTTGTTTGTTGTCATGGAGATAACACGAAATGCTTTAACGGGGTCTACTCGATGGCCAGATTCCTGTAGATGTTTTGTAATTGCACTCTTCGCAATTCCGTTTCCGGTTAGCTGTTTCATTACAGTTTTCACTACTTCGCTTCATCAATATCGGCAGCATTAGACGTTAATGCCTGTTAGAGGTTTGCAGCCTCTTAAAGTAACCGCAAGACATCTCTGGCGACAGTAGACAATCTCAGTTGTATTAAGTTTTCGTTGATCCATTTTTAGTCATAAAGCAGTAGTAAAGCGAAGAAATCCAGTTGATCCTGAAACCTTGACTTTTCCGTTGATTAGTTGAATGTGCTTGTAGTATGTTTTTTTTATCGCGTGATACGCTTAAACAACTTGCCTTAGTAGATTGTTCATTTTAATAAAGTCGATACTGTATCTGAATACTATCCCCATTTGGTCACTTCGTTGATATGTCGATTTACTCGAGTAGTGGTTTTTTTGTTGTTGGTTGTAGCCTTCCGCGAATCAATGATCGATCTCGTAGAAGTTTGTCCAATCCAGTTCCCTTGCAATTCTCAACTGCCGAGTAACTATGATCACAAGCATACACTTTAGCTTAGAGATAAAAGGAATTTATTTTCCCAATGCTCTGTCTAAACTCAAACCGTCCATATCGAGGTGCTCACATGTAAACAAACAACCTTGATGTAGACGAGAATAATACAGTACCTGCTTTCTTACGGCTTTCACTGTCCCTCCTCATTAGTTCACATTACTTCATACACAGCTGAATTAAACTACTAGACGTGCACGCCAGTAGATCCGATTAGCGGTTATGTCCTCCGCTGTTTCCAGTCCAAAGCCAAATAGGCCCCGCTTCACAGGTAACTCAATCGAACAACGGTACCATTCATTCAATTCAACCCAGTTATTTACCATCTTTCTTAACTTCTAAAGCAGAATATTCCAGTCACAGGATCCTCGGTCCGAGAAACAGACATTGAGAAAAGGCTGACAAACTTTCTTCAAGAACCGTTTAGTATACTCATCTTGTTCCGCGAAGAGTTTAAATTGAGCATTCCTACTTTGCTCCTTTGTTCTCCTAAGATTTGTCTTCAACTGTTCTGTGCATTCTGAAAACAAAATCGGATGAACTCGTTTCCCTACGGTTACCGGCTCTACCTCATCGTTGTTCTATCCATTGGTTTCATCCGCTAAATGAGATTGAACCTGAACATTAATAGTCGAATAGTTGAAGTCAGTTTGGAGCATCCAACGTGGTCAGCTGCACTTCTCAACTGACTATCAGCTGCAGTAATATTCTACCTGCCTCCGTAAATTCCAAAACACCCAATTGTTCGGGCAGGAAAAAGTTTGATCAAGAGCGGTGAAAGTAGGTTGTCTTAGCTTCAATCGCCTCCGTCCGTTTCTTCCAAATTTATATTCTTACCGCCGTGGTCTAAGCTAGTTTGGACCACTGCGCTCGTCACCATTAGGACATGTTTTTTGGATGTGTTCTTATGTGGATAACCTATTCTTGATCGTCACTTGTTGTCTGTCTCAGTTTACTTTTTTTTGTTCTTCAGGCACGAGATTCTACGAAAAATGGTGTGCTTCGAATCACGCACGACGCATCTGGACAGGTCGAATGTAATCCCAATCAGCAGACTGTGCTGTCTGCCAACCGTGACATTCAGCAGGAATTTTTCAGCATAACCCCGGCTTCCCAGTCAAATAACACTGCTTCTGACGTATCACAAACTGCACAAATCCTCATGATGCTTTCGCCGCCCACAAAATCTGTTCTATCAGATTTCAGGAACCACAATGAATTGGAGGGGCGGCCCACGCACATTTCGCAAGAATTAGTCATACCAGACGGTTCACTCACTCGTGCATTAGGCGGACCAAAATCTAACTTTCCTCTGTTCCTTATTTCTGCTACTTCTTCCGCGGGTGCAGCCGCCTTGGCTGCAGCGGCTGCTTTGGCCACTGGTGCTCCACCTTCTAGCTTGATCCCTGTACCGGTGCAACTGACTGCCTATGTGCCACCTGTATCTGATAAGTTAAAACCCGCCCAATCAACCGACAAAGTCGGTTCATTACACAATACGCAGCGTCTGGTAATTTCCATTCGTCCGACTTCATCTCTCTCAGAGGAGTCTACAAAAATTCCGCCATTAGTTGTGCCACTTTCTATGGAACATAATTTTATACCCTTGCTTCGCGGTGCCCCATCAACACCATCAAGTGAAGAGCCGTTGGGTTCGGCGTCTGGCAACTTGACTTTGGCCAGTGCATCACAAAGTCCCAATAGACTTCCCATACCCCAAGCAGCGGCAATGGCACATCTGAATGCTTGACCAGTTTCGTCATCCCCAACGCCAACTAGCGATTCATGGTTATTCCCATCATATGGCAATCACCTTCTCATCCATCATGGGCGTTCCTAGCCATGTGTTTTCATGATAATTTTAGTTCCGATTGAACTTTTCTCATTAAAATCATGCAGTTTCTTTTTTGTTCGAATGCCCGCTCGTTCGGCTGCTGTTCACAATGTCTGCTCACTTGTTGCTTTGATCCATTTACAAAGTGATTCCTGTTTGATCGCTGTCTGCCCTGTGCACCAAAGTCAAGGTACACTCCGTGTATATTTGAAGTTATAATATCTTGCTTTGTTTTCCCTGTGTGTTTTCATTTTGCTAGGCTAATATTCAGTCCATATTTCGGATCATTGTCTCACATCTGTTTACAAGTGCCAGTCATTGGAATTCCCTTCTCTTTGTGTCTGGTCCACTGACCCGAACGGATTAATACCCAATCTGTTCTCGTTTGTTTTTTCTTTCATTTGGTGCGGGTAACTGTTGTTGTCGTCGCTGTTGTCCTTTATGCTTTGTTTGCCCCATCAACCAAGGAGATAGGTGTTTTATTGCATGCTGTGTGTGTGTGACGCACTGGTCCCATCAGGTTTTTTACTTGTGTTTAATACATCTATTTACTTACAACTGAAACATCGTTTGTCAACTACCTGTTGCGCCATGGAAACTGCTGTTCAAATGACGGGCGCACGTCTGTCCCCATCGGTTCCGTTTGATCTGTTAATTGGCCCGTTTCTTTTCAACTCCACTATGCCCTTCTCCCCCGACAACCTTCGAGCCTCTTGGTTTTTCATGCCAACATCAGCTGCATTTCATACCACCTTTCTCGCTTGACCCCTTTTTTAAAAAAAACACCGGTGTTTTTGATGTTACTGTGCTTGTTTAACTTTTATTATTTTCTCTCTGCCAGGGTTCGATTCATGCCCGAAAGTGTGCTTTCTTAGGTCTGTTTTACGGAGTCGTCCATACCCCGAGGTTTCATCACCTTTTTGCTCCATTTTCTTACACAGACAGCCAACTTCATTGCGTTTGTGCCGTCTCGTGCTGTTTGTGTTTTTATTTATTCGTCTAACTTTTCGATTCTTGTTCTCTCACCTCATCTCTGGTCGCCACAGCCGTAGGTAGTCGCATGTCCTATGACTGACTGCCTTTTGTCTCGCTACCAAATTAGTCGAAGAAGCTCTGTTTTAAATCCGTTTTAAAAACTTTGAACGACCAAAGAAATGTACGTGTGGAGTTCGTTGTTCATCTTTTGCTTTCGATACGATGTGCATTTCTATACGCGGGCCCTCGGACTATTTTTACTCGCCCAAATGTTGACAAGTTCTCACACTATTCTGCAGCTACTCAAGTTAACGCTGTGTTGATTGGTGTGTCGTGGTTTTCACGCGAATCGTGTCACGTCACCTGTTGCTTCGTTCACGTCATCGAGGTTTCGAATTTTTGTAGCGCCTTTAACTGTTCATTGTGGCGTGGTATGTTCCGTCCGGATGAAGAAATTCTGGTGTCCATAGTTCAACTTCGGCGGTTTAGACCAACCAGTTAGCTGATATTTGCAACTCTCTGCCATCAAACAGAATAAAGAAACTTATTTAGGTCATGCGACTGTTAGTCTTGGCAATTAACTCACACGTTCTCACAGCGAAATGCAGTTGTGGCAAATATCGGTGTAGGAATCCTATTGTGAAGTCGTCGGTGCAGTGTCTTATGAAAACGCCGTCGAGGATTAAATTCCGGTTGTGACAAGCTGCCTCCGTCGTCCGCAGAAACCGAGTTATTACACGCAAGTTATCCCGACAAGCAGTCAGCACTCGGCTCTGGAGGTGCTGAAACACGTTGGATTCCACCTATACAATTTTCACCGTGGAGTTGTACTTCGAAAAGTGACTGGAAGAGACGTTTGGTATACTGTAAAATGTTTATAACCAACTTGATAAGTTAAAGTCGACTAAGGACAGAATCTTCTCGTACACAACTGTTGTTGGGCCCGCGTGTTTTCTAGGGTACAGTCGATGATTTCACATATCTCCAATTCTTGTCTGGTTGTTCAATTAACTCGAACATCGCTCACATTTGGTCGTCACTTTTAAATTTTGCAGACATTCCATCCAGCCTCGAAAAGAAGTATGGCTTAAATTTCGCTCATGTTAGGGTGCATATCCCTGTCGTTTGGTTGTCAACTTCATCGCTCATTTGCCTAAGTTTCACCCACGTTGACCAATTCAGTCCAATGGACCATGTCAGGTGACAGGATAGTACACCTGGCAGTTGACATTGCAGGCATTCACTATCCATGCATGTGTTAACAGTAACACCCTCCTTTTAAAACCCACGGATGCCATCTCTCTCGGCGCACCAGTACAATAGGGATGGTAGCCTATCGGTTTAGTTAATCACTCTCGTCAGAGATTGTCCCCAAATACACTCAAACAATGAAACCATACCCACATTCTAATATACCGACTTATTGTATGTCCTGATTGTTCCGCGTTAACGCATTATATCTTTTTGTTTCGCATTCGAAGACTTTCTTTGCCTAGCTCAATATATCCATGTAGTCATTTATTATAAGAACAAGGTGAACATATGCTTTCCGGAAATCTATCGTCAGGCCATTAGATTTCTAAATGTTAAATAAGTGATTATTAAGACATGAAAATAACACGTTTACAAATCGACATTTTAAAAGCAATTAAATCAATCCTGCCAGCTAACAAGGTGGCTTGAACACTGTCAACGTTAACTCAGTGTAAGGGGAATGCGCATTTGTGGGTAGGCAGATAGTGGGCCAATGGAAATCAAAAGCTTCGGCAAACTTCTTATGACAACACAACAACGGATGACGTGGCCGAATTGTAATCGTTCCAGCTGTCATTTGGTTCCGGCGTTGCACTGACCTCAGCTGTTGTCTGAGTGTTTTGTAGACAGCTCGAAAAGACTGACTGGCGTTCACTTTGTGACCCGTACGTGCCAGCCGTTCTACATTGGCGCTAGTCATTGATTCTATGACTTCACTTATCGGCTATGTTGGGTGATGATCTGTCGTCCGCGTTATCTTGGTTGCATTCTCACTGTCCAATTGTGAACGCGTTATTCACACGTTTTAGCCAGCCTCCATCGCTTAACTTGTAGATATGTAGTGATCTGATCATAGGTTTCTGGAAAGAAACATACCAACTTTCCCCAATAATCATCCATCATCTCGTACTGCGGAGCCTGTGTTCTGTAAGACATGTTGGTTCACCAAGTGGCCATCACTGCACAGGCGGTGTGGCGTGTACTTCCCATGTTGATGGAGAATGGGCACTTTCATTTCACAGGTCAGGCTGTCGGGTGATCAATCCGTATTGCGTACGCCTGACGGCGGTTTTCGACTGTACTGACTCAGTGCTAGTGCTGGTGGCATTGTTGTGACAGAACTTCTCTACCTCATTTTAAAGACTGGCCCGATTGATGCTCACCTCTCGAACCATCGTGAGTACTGGCCGCTCATCTAGGCAGGACGGAGAGGCAACTACACAGTTGGGTCGGCGGGTACCTCCTGGTTTGCCTCCGTAAACGCTCACGGGTAGCAAGATTTCTCAATCCTGCCGGGGCGTGCCACGCCACAATGAGCTAGCGTCACTAGTCGGTCGCCACTTGCCCATCTGATCACCCCAATTAAACGTAGAAAAATCAGTTGGATTACTTCACACGACAAAATATTGAAAGCATATCCAATTCAGCGAGATCCTAGCCACCAGCAAGTGGAAACCGCCCCTCCACGTACAAAACGACTTGTTCATCAGATCCGGCTTGCCTCGGTGATAGATGTGCATGACTTGATTTTGTCGCTTTGCTTCATATCGTCTTTTGTAGACCCACGGACTTCAGTATGTACTTGAAGAGATGCAGCAAAATGCGCTTGTGAGGCGCGTTCTGCGGAAACGGTTTTCGACTGCCAACGATGTTCATTCAAACAGTCGCCTTCGTCCGTCGCTACGTATCGCCCGATTTATCAGATCACCTGTGTTGAGATTCCAACTCAACTCTTTAATGCCAGGGGGTTTTGTGCATGTGGTCCTGGCGCATCAAGATGCAAATCCATTACGATCAATCTGGATCACATTTTCTTCAGAATCATTGTATATGTTCAATGCATTTTTTTTCGCACGGTCTGGTTTGCCAAAATGTGTATTCCATTCCTAGAGCATCTATTCGATTCACTCCCAAGTTTGTACACTGAACTGAATTCGCATTATCGATTTCACTATCTTTGTTATTTTGACCGTATGAGACAGTATTCGATGTGTTTAGCCAGAGTCCTTGAGTTAGGATGGGCATGGTTTGTTTTTACTCCCAGCTTAACTTGGCCCTCCGAGTGATGCGATGTTAATGGATGCTGTTTAACGACCCATTCCAATCCACCGGTGGTCCTCGTTTCATACTCGTGACCGTAGTCCGTTACAAATCAGTACCAGGTAGACCGTGTTTGTCTTTAATAGCTTTGGTGACTTCTGTAATTATCTTGTCTCATACACCTTTCACAGGCAGAATTTGTACCAAAAAGACCTTAGGCCCGAGTCTTTACATCCAGTGATGTTCACGATTTTGGAGAAAGATAGATATGGTATTCTGTCACGTTTATATTGAACTGTAAAGTACGTTGAATTCTACATGATTTATTGTCGTTTGCTTTTTCAAAATTTTCAATCGCCGTTTGGTCATTCTCGTTGTTATCAGCTAATATTCTGTGCCAGATCAGTACGTGACGTCTGACTATCGATTAAGAATCTGGAATGTTGGGTGTGTATGCACTATCCATCCCTTCTCCTGCCGGCCTCTCTCATTCGACTAACGTTGTTATGTGGATAGCATGTTCTACAAGAGCTCTGATTTCCAGATCGACAACCAAAGCAACATTAAGGCACGGTCTACACTGTCTGAGCAAAGTAGTTTGCGGATCTACAAGCGTCTGTCGCACTGCACATTATTCAACACTTTCGCCGACACTGAAAAAATTTCGAGGCCTGATGACCGGTCGTGATGACTTTGACCGTTTAGTATAGTTAATGTTTCGTTCACTACTCTGCACGGATGTGCTGCGTAGATTGGGACAGTTTTCAGTGTATTATCGACATATCACAGAATGCTTAATCAACACTCTGGGTTCTCCATCAAAAAGTGTCTTCCCAATGCCCACATAATCACCTCAGGGATAGCTCGTTAAAGTTATCTCAACTGAGGAGTTCGCTTCCCGGCGAACAGTCTTTCGGCTTTCAGGTATGTTCAGTCTGGAACAACTTACCAGAGTCTGTCGTATTGCTGTCATCAGACAGTAGAGCCCAGCACAAGTTTAACGCACACGTTTGGAACAATAAGCCGAGTCTTCAGCCAGTTTGTCCACCAGAATCATTGCGATAGGATGAAGCCGCGTTCAATTTTTTACTTTTTAACCCGTAGTTGTTTGTTGAATGCTGAAGTATGCCCGCTAGACCGTGATTGGGTTTCTCTCCCGCTCCTTTTTCCTCCAATTTATTTGTCTTCTTATTCCTACTATTACTGACCCCCAGAGACCTCTGCTTATGTGTTTTCCTTTCTAAACCGTCCGCCATTGTCATCAAAAACAACAACACATCGATAGTTCTCGTTAATGTCTATCTGTCATAAAAACGAAGGAAATAGCAAGCCCTAACCAAAAAAGTTAGGGAGGAGAGGGAACCTAATTAGTAAAAACAACTGCGTCCATACTCAAAACATTCAGCATCAAGGTGCCTACATCTTGGAACCAAACAACTTAGGTATAAGTGAGGATAAGATGCCATCGGCAGGGCAGCTTCCACTGTTCCGCGTCATTAGGCGCACTCACTTCACAGACAACTCGGCCAAACAGAGATGACCTCCACTCCACTGAGACCGTTCTGCCACCATATGCCGTCCGACGCAGATTTGAATGTGCATAAATACCCTGAGATTCCTCCAATCTGTACATTTCTTATAAATCCCAGGACTGAAAGCTGCTGTCTCCTAGATCGAAAATCCGAGTCACAAAGGCTCTCGTTGATGGCTTATT
This sequence comes from Paragonimus kellicotti, assembly GCA_014220965.1. NCBI lineage: Eukaryota > Metazoa > Platyhelminthes > Trematoda > Plagiorchiida > Troglotrematidae > Paragonimus > Paragonimus kellicotti. Next base: position 6,098 of record LOND01001665.1, on the reverse strand, counting down.
GTCGCAGTCACTTTTATGCACGCATCTATAAGATTGGATCTGCTTTTCCATTTTTTCTGTTCTATTATCTCTGACTGCCCGAACCATTATAATAGCCATGGGTGTCGCTCAATACTGAAAATGTATGTCTATCCACCGAACGTAGTCTCGCGTTGTCAAATTTGCACTGACAGATCTCCGGTGACTGGAGGTTTTAGAACTGCGTCACTTTGATCCAACGCATTAAGACGGCAAGAATGTAAACTTCGCGAGAGTCTAACATTTCGATTCACAACATCAAAACCAACAGAATATGTAACAAGGATGTATTATAGCAATAGTTGAGCAACATAAACTTAGAGTCTAATGGCTGCTGGTATGAGAGGTGGACATAGTGACCTATTTACTTTTGTTCACACAACGTCCGTTCTGTTTGTTTAACACGGTTTCGCCGATGCCAGAATTTTGGGATTGGGTGCTGTGACGATATAGGGGATGAACTGATCAGGTCGATATTGTGACCTGTCTCCAGGATAGACGTGGCACCTGGTGATGTCGAGTCCCGCTTCATGTTGCTTATTTGATCGCCCGTTCGTGTAGCAGACCGAATTAACGAGTTAGGGCGGCCATTCGCTGTTGTTTGCATCGATCTGTCACTGCAACTGCAACTGAGCTGATGAACATGTGAGATGGAGTGGGTAAGCGTGTCACATCTAAGAATTTGGCAGCTTCTGCCGTTTCTTTTAATGTGCATTCTGTGTTTGATCTCCTTCTTTTATTACAAGTAGTTCGCGCAAAATGGCGGTCGGGTGCACTGATCATTCTGATCGGCGGGATGCTGGCGAATGTGAGTGTTTCATCCAGTCAACTCAGTATATAACCTGTGCTCAGTAAACTGATGTTCCATGGTACAAGGCTGACGAGAAAGTTCACCAATGGACACGTGCCGAGTGGATAACTGAAGTGTAATGACTTGGTTCGTTGGATTTTGGGAACGATCTTAAGCTAGAAATTTTTGTGTTCCCAACTACTCGCCAAGAGTTCCTCTCAAGAAGCATCACAAACAGTCGATGCCGATGTTACCCGCATTTTGATGCAGCCAACTGTTCTCATCACCCAATTTTGTTCTCAGAGGTGTACTTTTCGAAAAATACTGAGCCACCCAATATATTGAGGTTTAGGTGTTGTTCGCGGTTTTACAAAAACTTGACCTTCAACGCTGGATTGACGAATAATCGTTATGGCTGTATTTTGATATCAAATAGAAACAACGTCGACTGGTACTTAGTTGAAACTTTTATTTTATATCCTAACCAGGATAACGCTTGCCCCATCAACTTGAACTACTGAGAACCAGGCAATTAGCCCGGTCTGACTTCTGCGTAATTTGCCAACGTTCTTTAAACAATGTTCTTTCTTACAAGTAAGCTTAAAATGTTCTATTATCTGGTCTTTTACAGGGCAACCGACAATGCAAGTGTACTTGGGAGCAATATCTTCTCGAAATGCGCCTCCAGTTCGCGGTGAGTTCGGTAGGAGGAAGCATTCTTACTTCCGAGATAAAGTGAATGGCCTGAAAGTTTGTTGGGCATGTGACAAATGTTTTCTTCCATTGTCGAGCCAACGTGAACAGAAGATAACAGAGGTACTTCCAGAGACTCGTTGGATGATCCTGCTGGAATCTTGGCTGAAGTAAATGTTATTTCTATTCAAAACAAAGTATTGAATATAACTATCAAGACAGTGGAATCGGTGGGGACGACCCTAGCTGCCTGTTTACTAGAATAACGTAGTTGTGTTATGACTGCACTGAAAATATATGAGGACTTACGGAAGGTAGTCAATCATTAACTTTGATTTGACTTAGCTCAAGCTTGAATTGTGTGACTGCCTTTTTGATATGCATTGTTTTATGTTGGACCGAACCAATTTTAACATCTGCAGTATGTTTAATTGTGAAATTGGACGACAGTCTAACGCATGAGACACGCCTGGTTATCAAGGTAGATGACACTCTGTCATGGTCGTGATGAACAGGTTGAGTCAGTTTTAGTGGTCACTTGGGAACGTTCCTGTTAAATGAAAAAGTTAACTTACTACTTATCGTACACATCGAGCAGTTAGATCAAGGAGTGTTTGAACGCCATGGTGAGACAGTGGATATCACGCTACATTGAAGTCATTGATATAGAATGTAACGTATGAAGCAATTTCATCTTCTCGAATAACCAACCTTGAACTGATGTTACTGAGGTAGGTTTGCAGTTGCCTCAAACATATAGGTAAAATAAGTTAGTCTATGCTGCGTTGTATACGTCTACAGTGGCAAAAATTGAACTGCCTAATATCTGAACATAATTAACAGCCATTTCCATCACAATATAGTGATCTCGAAGGACAACTTATAAGCGTGGTCTGATGGTCAGCAATGTCTCTTGCTTTCTTCGGTGGTGACGCTTCCTTACCATCTTCACATAGTGGATATTGAAAACTTTAACATTCTAGATATATTGCCTGAGAACTGATCTTTTTGATGAATATCTTCAAACCAAGATGTATCGTATTCAAGAAGATAAATTGTTGCTCCGCTTACGGTAGTTCCTAATGTTCGCTTTTTACTGTATAATCACTGTTCTGCTGGCTACGATAATAGTCTTCGATCTTTATCTGTGCAAGATCCAAATGTTGGAGTGATCAATCGCGTGAACTGGATTGTTTAGTAATACATTCCAAGAAACCTCACCATCCGGCTTTTTTCTGAGGCATGACAGTTCATCTTCCGTTCGTTCAGATGAAATCTCACACATAGATAGATCCGCGATTACAATGAACAACAGGCAGGGAAAGCGTCACGTCGAGACAGCGTTAGAGCCTATTGCAATCGGTCTCACGTTGACTAAACATCTTAAATGTTAATCTTTTTTTCCGTAGTGATTCTTACTCATCTGCTTTCTTCTTCTAGTCTTCCGTCACAGGAAAGCTCGTTACCCATCTACTTAACATTAGAATGATCAGAGAATTTACACTCCCCTCCATTGAATGTCAGTTAGTTATATTGATTACCATTTTAATCAACAAATTAATGTTCCAGATAAAAATATCCCACACGGACGTCCATGATATGCCGCTCTCACGTCTAGCCTGTTTATCATGAAAATGAGCAACGGTCTTCTTTCCTCTCACATAAGACGAGCTACAGACAAAAATAACCACACCCACGACAGAATGTGCATATTCGGTGTTTCCCTTCAGTATAGACGGTATATATAGGCTGAAAATCACTCGCAATTGATTGCAGCTGTCGCATTCACATAGACTTTAGTAAGTTCCTTTCCAAAGGAATCAGTAGACTACAGTCTCTCTTTTGTTAGGGCTCGTCAGTAGTGCATATCCTTGCCACGGCCGGGACTAGAACTCCGACCACGCTTTCATGAGGCAACCGTGTTGACCACTGCGCCATTGACCTCACATTAGGCACGACCGAATTATCATATGTGAACGCTCAACCACTTTCGCTTGTGAGTAATGCTCTGACTGACCGATCACCTGTCCTGTTAACTCAAATCTATGACTCCACATCTAGGACTTCCTTCCAAATTGCAACCACCTTTTACTGACTTATGACGATTACTTTTCTCTGTATCGCAGTATGGGTTTATAGATGAAAATGCACATAACCTCACTAAATGCTGAGCGCATCGACCTGCCGCGCAGTGGTTCCTGCACTGATAACTGATGCCAGCACAACATTTGACTCCGAAGTCGCTTTTGGACTTTCGAATGTTATTAAATGTTCATCATCATCATCATATCAGCCATGAGCCTGACCAAAGGTACTGTGGCTCGGGCTGCCGCTCACCTCAACAGTGACGTGGAATATCCTAGAAGAAAACGTTACTAAGAAGGTTGAAAATTAATAGAAGTCTAAGCAAAAGAACTAGAAATGGTATGGATGCAGGTACGCCATTGACTGCGACACACCGCCATCTCGGATAGCGTCTCCAACCAGCGGTTTGAGTGATCACGAGGACCCCATCCAGGCAGGCGACACCTACCCACTTTACTCAGTGGAGCAGTCAGGGTTCTCATATTTCGTGACCACGTTGTCGCTTGACCGCCACGTGGTTTCACCCAACTGTTGTGGTCTCAGTATATAATGTCCGGTATGGTAAACGCTCAGCTGGCATGCGGAGTACGTGACCTAACCATCGCAGCTGTGCAACGTGAGTAGTTGACCGATCGATCGCGCATCCCGAGCGTTCCGGAATACGCGCCGGCGAACTGCCGTATTGCTCACGCGATCAGTCCACTTAATGTGGGCTAACTGGCGGAGACAACGATGGTCAAATACAGCAAGCTTGTTGATATCTTCCTTGCGAACAGGCCACGTCTCCGAACCATAGAGCAAAACAGAACGCACACAAGCATTATATACTCTTCCTTTCAGCGACAATCGAACGTCTTTCGACGCCACAGATGACGCAGGTTGGCAAAGGCAACTCGTGCCTTTGCTATCCTCGTTGATCTCATCAGCATATTAACAAAGCTGACGATGATAATGGTACCAAGGGAGGTGAAGCTATCGACAGATCCCAAAGCGGATTACCTGCAATAAAGAAAGTAGGAGTGGGAATGCCCCAGTCTTGAAGTAACACTTTGCACTTTGAAGGTGCGAAGCGCATTCCATACAAACCAGCCCGGTCATTCACCTTGTTCAGCATGGTCTGCATGTCTTCGGCAGAGGGGCTAAGTAAGACAATGTCGTCCGCGTACTCCAGATCGGTCAACCTAGCTCCAGGAAGAAGCTCAACACCAAGTCCACTGGACTCCTCAAGCGCACCCTCCAGAATGTCGTCCATGACAAAATTGAACAGGAAAGGGGAAATCGGACACCCTTGACGAACACCACTAGAAGTGATGAACTCCCGAGACAGCTGCCCATAAACCCTCACCCTGCTTGCAGAGTGAGCATACAGTGATCTCAACAGATTCACGTATTTCTCTGGTACTCCCTTGCGAAGAAGACAGTTCCAGAGAACGTTACGAGCAACTGAATCGAAAGCAGCCTTCAGGTCCAGAAAGACCACGACCGTCGGCTGCCTATAAGAGTGCCGATGTTCCAAGATCCGTCGCAAGGTAAAAATGTGGTCAACGCACCCTCGACCGGATCGGAATCCTGCCTGTTCTTCACGTATCTGGCTTTCTCTGGGTTTAGTGAGCCGACGTAAAATGAGGCCAGTGAGTAACTTGGAAGCAACAGATACCAAACTGATGCCTCTGTTGTCACATAGACTTCGGGACCCCTTTTTGAAAACGGGAATTACTGTTGACAAGCACCAATCGCGAGGTACCTCTTCAGTCTCCCAAATCGTCTGGAGGAGTTTAGTCAGTTCTGATATCAACCTTTCCCCGCCATCCTTGAACAGAGAGGAGGGATGAGGTCTGGTCCAGGAGCCTTGTTACGCTTCAATAATTTGAGCTCTAGGACCACTTCTGCTTCCGACGGAGGGCCGTCTGGAATGCAATAACTGACCATTCGGGTCCCGTCGTCCACATAATCTGGTTGAGGCCAGCTGAACTGTTCTTCGAAATGTTCAGCCCACCTGTCAAGTCGACGCGATTGATTGGTGATAAGTGAACCATCTTTTCACATATGGTCTCACTTACACCAAATCGACGACCAGTACAACCACGGATCAGGGAAAAAAGCCTTCTACAATTTCCAGATAAAAAGGCCCTTTCCATCTCTTTCGACTGTTCGACCAAGTAGTGCTCACGGTCTTTGCGCAAGCTTTTAGTCAGCTTGCGTTTAAGTTCTCGACGGTCGTCATCATATTCAGAACCAGGTGGGATCGAGCGACGCTTGTTCATAAGGTTTATCGACGCGACGGAAATCCAGTTCTGTCGCAACTGAACAGCTCCTTCGGAACATACCTCTTCACAGCATGATTTCATAGCTGCAGCGATTTGTTCCCAGTGTTCGTTAGGATCCCTCACCATGACTCAAACTGGAAAACTTGTTCACCAACGCCTTCTGATAAGCGTTCTTTACACTGCCATCGCTCGAATGCCAGTTAATTACTTTGCATTTACCAGCGCGTGTCCTCTGGGTAAATGAC